>BMAC01000178.1:238633-281982 GCA_014905375.1 Phtheirospermum japonicum
TATATATATATATACATGCACGCATAATTATAATAATATATATATTTTTCTTTTTCACGATTCAGAAATAAAAAATTATGTTGTTTTGATTACTTTTGTGTTATCCAGACCTAATAGTATATTTTTTTATTATATTTTGCATTTAACTTTTTACTTTTATTTTACTAATATAAAATATAAATAAGTCATATATAATTTTTTTAAAAAATAAATTAATTATCTTAATTAAGAGTAAAGTACATATAAAATAATATTAATTAAAAAATCAAAATTATCAAAATAATTTGTATTTATAATAAAAGTTAAAAATTTATTTTTAAATTTTAAATATTCTATATAAGTAAATCATGAATTATTTAAAGTAATCTAATCGTGTTACTAAATATTTAACGAATTCAATATAAATAAAGATATATAGTTATATAAATAATAATGATAATAATAATTAGTACTTATTAGGCATTGGTACAATGTGGCACAATGATTTGGGTTATCAAGTAAACATTCCATGAGCCTGGAACTTTCATGCCGAATATCCCCGATCGTTTCCGGTTCAACATAAAGCTACTGAAGAAATAGTGCACCCTGTTGGGATACGACATCTTTTGAATTTTTATAAGTAATAACGAATTCAATTTTAACATAAAATATAAACAGAGTTTAGACATAAGTTGAAAATATGAGATCTTTTGAATTTTTATAATTATGTAAATAAAATCATTACTCAATTAATCTAAATATTAAGATATAAATAGTAACAATACTTCATAAATAGTAATCACACACCGATTCACAAAATATATGACATCTTTTAAGATTTTGAGTTATAGATTTAAAACTGTATAATTATTATAAATATTTTATTATATATTTATATTTGATAAATTACTATATATACTAATACATAATTCTCAATATCTATTTGCATATTTTTCACGCTTCACGTGTCAAATAAAAAATTATGGTGAATTGATTGCTCATGTGTCAACGAGTCTAATATCTTAATTTCTACAAAAAGAATGGACAATACCGACGAGCATTTTCGTTGGCAAACACGTCAGTATAAGGTTTATCGACGAAATTATTAAAGATTATTGCCCATCGGCATTTCCCGTGTTGGTATCTCAACACCGATGACTAATCTTACTTGTCAGTATTTTAACAACGAGATACTTATGAGGTCGGTCTATTGGGATACCCCACGGTCGTCAGTTGATTACCTGTTGGCATATACTGATGGAACGCCACCGTCGAGCTGCAAACGATAAATTGTCGACGAGCTGTCGATCGTAGGTGATTACCGATAGGCATAACATCGATAAATACCGTTGTCCAAAATTCATTGGCATTTTAAAATTATTAAAACATGTCGATGATCACATGCATGTCAGTAGTTTTAATAATTCATATCTATTGAATTTTTATTGCACCTTTCATGTTTAAAAGGGGTGCAAAAAATTTTAAAATCCCAATCAAGCAAAAATTCTTAAAATATATACGGTTTACATCATATTTACAAATGGAGTTGAAATCCCTAAGTAATTTCTGCATCAAAAATAAAAATAAAAATAAATTATGCCAAAATTACGGAGGCAGTTGAAATCCTCTGTAATTCTCGAGAGATTTGTATTCCCTCGTAATTATATAAATAAATAAGATTTAAGCATTAAAAATAATTATGATAAAATTAAGGAGGGAAATGAAACCACTCGATATTATCGAGGGATTTATATACACTCATAATTTTTACCATATAAAATAAAAAGAATTAATAAATCTTTTGCGTAAGAAATAAAAAGTAATAAATGTTTTGATGCAAAAATTACCCAGGGATTAAAATTCTCTTGGTAATGTACCAAAGGATTTGAAATCCCTTGGTAATTTTATAATAAAATTGAATTTTTATTTATTTTTTGAATGGTAAATATATAATTTCTCTTACATATATAATATAATCAAAATACAGTTTTAACTAATAATATACAATTATATTATAATTTATAACTTTAACCGATATATAATGAATAAAAAGATAATAATAATGCATATCTTTTCAATAACAATAACAATTTTTGTAAATTTTATTTTTCAATTCTTATTTGTTATTATTGTAGTATATTATTATTTAAATAATATATATATATATATATATATATATATATATATATATATATATACACACACACACACACACACACACACACAATATGATTTTTAATATAAATAATATAATTTCACTAATAATATAATTATTTATAAATATAAATTACAAGATTAATTCATATATTTAATAAATATAAAAAAAGCGAATATAATATAGACCAAGCGGTTAGGCCCCCTCCCCTCACCCTTGGGGTTAGAGGGTTAATTCCCCTTTGCAATATTTCAATTGAATTAAAATGGTCACATATATGGCCATGGTCGGCCGGCAGGCGGACCGACCGGGCCAGTTGGTGTGGGTCGGGCCAGTTTGGAGTCCATTAGTGGGTTTTTCATTTTAAAAAATAATTTAATAAAATCGATGGATTATATTATTTCATTAATTTTAGTGTTAAAAAAAAAACTCCAAAATTTTCTCGGTAAATTACCGGCGGAATATTCGTCGGTGATACACATCCCGACGAGAGTATTACCGAAGGATTTGACCATTACTTACAAAAAATCCGTCGAAAGTCTCGTGTTTTATTGTAGTGATATAAGATAACCTTAACTATCTAATAAAATATTTCGGAAATAATATAGTTTGTATTTAAATGATTTTAATTTAGAACTTCAAATAACCAAAATAAGGGAATTACGATTTATTTTCAATATAATTTAAGCATGTAATTAAAATTATTAGCGGAACTAATCTAACTATAAAAATGTAAAATTATTTTATAGTATTAAATATTGATTAGACGTCGTTACAATACGACACAAATTGAGAATAATACATATTTTAAACATTTCTTATTGTTTAACTAATAATTATTATTAAAATTAACCCAAACTTGAAAATGTAAAATGGTTCAATAATTAACAATTATTTATTAGACATCAGTGCAAAATGAAAAGGAAATATTGAGAATACATCTTTTGAATTACTCTTGATTTATTAGACTCGATCTCGATTCGTTTGAAAATTCAGCAAGCTCGAGTTTGGCTCGACTCTACTAGAGTTACATAATATTAATAAAAACCCTAAAAAGTATAAAATAATATACTTAATATTAATTTTTATTAAATATTTAGGGTATATATGTAAATAAGTAAGCATAATAAGGAGAAAATGGTAAATCTAGCAAAACTCGATTAGGCTCGCGAGCCTATCGAGTCAAGTATTACTGAGCTCGAGTTCAAGCCCGATACGTACTCGAATATCTCGAGCTTAAGCTCGAGTCGATTTCAAACTTTATCGAGTCGATTTCGAGTAGCTTACGAGCTGACTCAACTCCTTTACATCCTTACGTAGAATCATTAAGATTAAGAGCGATTTCAAACTTTTACATTTTTAAATTTTGTATAAACCTAACTCGAGCTCGTTAATTTTTCGATGAGCCGAACCTAGACACAGAAGCCCGGCTCGGATCAGCTGCCTAATCAAAATTACGGAACTGGTTTTACAAACCGATTTATTATACAGCTTGATAAACACCTATCTATCATTGATCAGCTGAGTCGTTGACCTATTTCCCCTTTTTTGTTATTTTCTCCTACAATTTCCCCAATTCGATACGCGTTCGCACCCCAAAAGCCCAAAACCACTGATTTGTATATATTTGAGTGAAATTTCTTCCCAGCGGTAAACAGTTAATCGCCGGCGGGTAACTGTTTACCCTTTCCTTTTGTATTTTTCCTATGATTTTCGTGGTCGAAAATTCTTCTTACTAGCTTGTATACATAGATTAGAGTTCACAGAACCGTGTAGTTTTTTTTGTTCATATAAATCTCTCTCTGCCTCTGTATATTTTTGAGGGGAGAGAGAATTATGGGGGTTTCAGATAACACAAGAGGGTTAATTTTGGCAATGTTGTCGAGTTTGTTCATTGGGACGAGCTTTATTTTGAAGAAGAAAGGTCTTCATCGTGCTGCTGCTGCTGGTACACGCGCAGGTATGACTAAATTTCAACATCTATTGTGTTTTTCATTTTTGATTTTATCTTATGTTGTAGATTAAAGTTGAATGACTGAGCCAAATGTATATATATTGGTTGCATTTTGATTTCATGGTCATATTGCGAAGAAAAAAGGGGAAATGTCATATATTTGGATTAAGATTGTCCACTCAGGAACTTGATTTTTACTCTTTGTTTTACTTTCATTTTTATTGGACTAGAGTTTGTTTGGGACATTTAGAAACAAGAGGTGTTAAATTATGCTTACTTCTTATTTTCCTTGTATTTTCTGTCTTGATCATTCATGTTGTTAGTATTGCAGGTGGTGGAGGCTACACATACTTATTAGAACCTCTTTGGTGGGCTGGCATGATTACTAGTAAGCTATGGATGGATTTAGATTGTCCAGAGAAAAAAATAATTATTTTGCTTGTAGTTGCTAAATGTCTTGTATGCAGTGATCGTCGGAGAGGTTGCAAATTTTGTCGCCTATATTTACGCTCCAGCTGTCCTCGTCACGCCTCTTGGTGCATTGAGTATTATTGTTAGGTATGTTTTGTCAAACCCTTTTGACCTTCTATCGTAAGGATTTTGTGATAACATTAACTTAACTAACCTTTTTTTGCGTTAATCTGGAAAGTGCTGTTTTAGCACACTTTATGTTGAATGAAC
The DNA here is from genome assembly GCA_014905375.1 of Phtheirospermum japonicum. Lineage (NCBI taxonomy): Eukaryota > Viridiplantae > Streptophyta > Magnoliopsida > Lamiales > Orobanchaceae > Phtheirospermum > Phtheirospermum japonicum. The sequence continues at coordinate 243,403 of BMAC01000178.1, forward strand.
GGTTGCGGCAAATGGGCGTACTAGGATGTGTGTCTTGTATTGTGGGGTCCATAGTAATTGTTATTCATGCACCTCAAGAACACACTCCGAGTTCCGTACAAGAAGTTTGGGATCTGGCATCCCAACCAGGTTCGTCTCTCTTTCTTGTCGGTTCAAATTACCTGAATAATTTGTTTTGCAAAGGGCGTAAAAGAAAAATATATATAACAAAACAAAAATATAATTAAGCCCCGTTAATTTTTTTTAAGGATTCAAGACTAGATGCAAAATTAATATTAACCTCTCAAATTTATTTAGTGGGGTCATTTCAAATTCACTTTTGCTCATTCTTGCACCTGCAGCGTTTCTGATCTATGTGGCAGCTACATTATCCGTAGTGCTCGTGCTCATGTTGCATTTGGAGCCTCTCTATGGGCAGACAAATATACTGGTTTACCTGGGAATTTGTTCCTTGATGGGTGCGCTTACGGTAATTTCTTGGCTTCACATCTTATTAGTTTGCATGCGTGTGTGTAACTTTTATTAAAATTTTGAGGCTACTTGAACTAGTTTGAACTTTGAAGGAGGCACTTATATTACCTTAAGTGTGTGTGTTTCAATAACATGAAGGTTGTTAGCATAAAGGCAATTGGGATTGCAATAAAACTCACTTTGGAAGGGATCAATCAATTCGGGTATGCTCAGACTTGGTTTTTCCTTTCGGTTGCAGTAATCTGTGTGGTCACGCAATTGAATTATCTGAACAAGGTAATCACAATGTTGATGATTTAATATGTTATTGACATGCTTTCCAATAGTTATATTCTTTTCTAGCGTAATTGTAAGCATCAATATTACATACATCACATTAGGCTCAAATCTTGAGGCTGTGTTTGGACTGGGATTTCCGTGACTTCTAGGGTCCTGGGATTTGGGTTTTTGAAAGTCCAAATGAATAGTAAATTCCTTGTTTGGTCAGAGTTTTATAAGATGGTATGTTATTGTAGCCTGTCAAATCATGTCTTTTTTTTTTATACTTAAAACTTCAAATTGACATAAGTAATTCATTTATAATCTATTTTAGATAAATAATATATGAAATTAATCATCTCTCCGAGATCTTCAATTTGACACCTAAATTGCACATATAGAAATAAAAGTACATATTCTAAAAGTTAATTGAGCAAAAAAGAAATGTTGTATTTTTCTTAAACAATTAAATTGAATAGTTTAATAGGTAGGGTTTACGGTTTGGATTTTAAGACTACGTTTGTTTTGGAATTGGAATTTTCAAAATCTCAATACAAGTCTGAAGAAACCCGAACAGAAATCTTGTTTTTGCATCATGAATGGCTACTGGTATAAATTTCCGTATGGATTAATCTCTTTCTCAACCTTGTTCTCGACATGATTGTTCAGGCACTCGATACTTTCAGTGCTGCAATTGTCTCTCCTATATATTACGTGATGTTCACGACTCTGACTATAGTCGCAAGTGCTATAATGTTCAAGGTAACCCCAGCCCTAATTTTCTTGAAATTGTAGTTTGTCATTATCGAGCATTCACTAGACCAAGCTAAAGTGCTCTTGCCCTGTCGATAATCGATCATTCCTACTTTTTCAGGATTGGTCGGGTCTGAATGTAAGCAGCATAACCTCTGAAATATGCGGATTCATAACTGTTCTCTCAGGAACAGTCATACTTCATATGACAAGAGAAGAGGAACCAGCAGCTTCAACAGGTATGGTGAAGGTGATGGCATAATTACAAAAAAAACATGTGGTTTGTTCTAATTACACAAAAAACCCACAGGTTTTTGAAAATTATAAAACACCTCAAGGTTCGTTACGTCTTACATTTCCCCCCTTCATAAGCAACACACATTTCCAAAAAACTCCCTAACATTTATAGAAATGTAACAGGAAGTAAACCTCAAGGGTATTTTTTTGTAATTTTCAACTCTGGGTTTTTATGTAATCAGTCTAAGCTTCATGGATTTTATTTTTTTTGTATTTATCCCTACAAATAATACCCTCGATTATTACCATAGTATCAAGAATTAGTAGAAAGGAAAAGAAAAAGGGAATTAATTCTCATTACAGATATCCGTTGACTGCGTCACAGTTTGACGTATGTTTTTACATGTTACACCTATTGAGGGGTAATTGGTAAAACAAAGACAAACCTCAATGGGGAGTTATTTATAGTTTTAACTTTTAAAGGATATATATATAGTATTATTATTATAATTTTAATTAGGCTCACACCTCTTAACTGATTTCGTTAAGAAACCTCTATAGATATGTATATGGCTGCTTATAGCAGGACACTTTTCTTGTTACTTTATACATAGTTATTATTATTAGCGTGAACTAAGAATATGCAATGATTATTTTGCCCAGGAACCATAATTTGGTACGATGGCGATTCATCAAAAGGTTTAGAAGCGGCTCATTATATCACATTGAATAATTCAGATTACTTTGATTGATCATCATATTTTTTTTTGGATTCTTGGCAATGAATCCATAGTGCACCCACCGATGACTGCTCGTCTGTGATTAATGGGATTTACGGGCAGAAATTTATCATTTTTCTTTGGGAAAAAATATACGGGCATGCTGGGGTTGGATGAGCCTCTTCTTTCGTCTGCTTTTTCTTTCAGACTGTTTGCAAGAAGAATATGGTTTGGTGTGATGAAATGGTAGAATAGGGAAGGATATGTCTTTCTTTAACCCTTTGGCTGGAAATAGCATGTATGATTGGAGTTTTTGATTTGCCTGGTTTTTTTAATTCTTTTTCTGTTTTTGGTTTTTGTATGATAATTTCATTGGATTTTTTTGACTTTTGTATGCTGTGTAGTATAATGCTCTGAAACTGCGCCTTTTATTGGCATTTTATTTAGTTGAAGTTAAGGAATTTATTATCTACACTTGACGAATGTCGTGTTATTTAATTAACAATGAAATGCAAAATGTTCTTAAAAAAAAAATAACGAGTAATTCAATTTTTTTTTTGTTTGATAAAACCAAGTATGAGGAAATGAGTGCAATGACAATCCACAAAATCCTAAATAAAGTGTAGTTGGAGAAACCATAATCCCAAATTTATTATCTATTTCCGTAAATAAGTTATGCACCTCCATCAGAATTAATGCCAGAGATATTGAAAGTTACATAAATAGTGCAATGACATTTTATTTTATTTTATTTTATTTTATTTTAGAGCATCTTCAATTCTTGGTGTTATATTAATTAAAAGTTATTCATATCAACAAGTCAATAATAGTACAAATAATTTATCCTTCAACGCATAGTATCATGAGCGGTGTTGTGGTAGCATGGAAAAAATTAATCTCAATCGGACTGTTTTATGTCAAACTTATCTATAATTTTATTTTATTATTAAAAAAATAAATTTTACATGTACAAAATTACTGTTGTTGACTTTATGCATTGAAGATAATTTTTAAAAACAAAATATATTCATTTAACATTCATCAATAGACATTCTATTACTTGATTGACATATGTTAAAAATTATTCAGAGTCTCACTGAAATGCTCTTATATTATAAAAAAGTTATACGGCACAATCGATGTATCATTACTTGATTGACATATGTTAAAAATTATTCAGAGTCTCACTGAAATGCTCTTATATTATAAAAAAGTTATACGGCACAGTCGATGTATCATTACTCATCTAATTGTAATCATTGGATTAATTCAGTTTTTAAATAGTGAAACAGATCAATGGATTACAAATTTACAACGCAGGAGGTATGGTACATTGAATGTACCGTAAAGTTTTCCTATATTAGAGCATCTCCAATGCAATAGTGTTAATTGATCATATGTGGCAAATGACATTGACATTTTATAAAAAAAATTCTCCAATGCATCAATGTTAATGTTATATATGTGATAATTTATTTTATTTATTTAAAAAAAAAAATAAAGAGAGAGAAATAACATTATTGTATGATATCTTTAAAATTAATTGTAAACATTGTCAATCATGTCTAGAATTTAATATTGCTCTTGACAATGTCAAATATTTAATGTGTCACATAATCATTTTAATGTATCACATTAATATATTTATGCAATTTATTAATTTTTTTTACTTTTTTACACTTGTTGCATTGAAGATGCTCTTATATTTAAGAAAATAAAAATGTTTTCTTTGACGTGTATCGGTATTTTGTGGGGTGCATGTCTTTTCCTAAATTCCTACAAAACCACTGCCAGGAGCCAACTATCCTACACATGCCAGGCGCCAGCTCACCTCATCTAATCTATGAAGATAATTACAATACTAACCCTAAAACATTAAACTAATCTCAGCCGTCGATTATATTTCATACGATTCCAAATCCAATTCCGATTCGAACTCCAAAATATATATCAGCCCTAGGCTTGAAACAGACGCAAAAATCTTCCCAAAACCTACTGCGCACACCTACACCACCAAAAAAAAACACAGTTTTCCTATTGAGAGAGAGAGAAAGCAAACATGGCGGCAACCGTTAGCGCGTGGGCAAAACCAGGCGCCTGGGCTCTGGATGCGGAAGAAAACGAGACGGAACTCCTCAAGCAGCGGAATGAAGATGCGGCGGTCAACAACGGCCACTCCAACGGCGCCGAGACGGCGGATTTTCCGTCACTCAGCGCCGCCGCCGCCACGAAGACTAAGAAGAAGAAGAAGCAATCCATAAGCCTCGCGGAATTCTCGACATACGGCGAGCCTAAGCCCGTGGTGGCTCAGTCGAAGAGCCTGACGCCGGATGAGCTATTGGCTCTCCCGACCGGTCCGCGTGAGCGCTCCGCCGAGGAGCTAGATCGGAATAGGCTTGGCGGGGGCTTCAGATCCTACGGCGGCGGCAGGGATGAGCAGCCGCGCCGCCAGGGAGGCTTCAATCGGGAGTCGAATCGGGAATTCACATCGTCTAAGGCTGACGAGACTGATGATTGGGCGAAAGGAAAGAAATCGCCTGTTGGTGGTGGGTTCGAGAGGAGGGAAAGGGGAGAAAGAGGAAGCTTTTTCACAGATTCGCAGTCTCGAGCGGACGAGGTTGATAATTGGGCATCGAAGAAGAGTTTTGTGCCCTCGGAGCCTCGGAGATATGAGAAAAGAGGGGGTTTTGGTCTGGAATCGAGTAATGGTGGTGCAGATGCAGATAATTGGGTGAAAAAGAAGGAAGATGAAGGGCGAAAGGCGGGTAGCGCGTTCGATAGCCTGAGGGAGAGGAGAGGTGGCTCTGACGTGGATTCAGAGAGTTGGGGGAGGAAAAGGGAGGATGCGAGCGTTGGTGGTGGTAGGCCGAAATTGAATTTGCAGCCGAGGTCGCTGCCTGTGGTTGAGGTGCAACCAAAAGTGGTTGAAGTGCAACATAAAGTTGTTGAGGTTACCAGTGTTGTAGTTAATAAGCCTAAGGCCAGCAACCCCTTTGGCGAGGCGAGGCCGAGGGAGGAGGTGTTGAAGGAGAAGGGGCAAGATTGGAAGGAGATTGAGGAAAAGCTCGAGTCTGTCAAGGTTAAAGATTCTGCATGGGCTGATGCTGCAAAGAGAGGCTTTTGGGGTGCGAATGGGAAAGATAGGCCGCGTGTGGAAGAGAAGACTGACAACGCTTGGAGGAAGCCAAGACCGGTTGATTCTCGTCCTGAGAGGTTTGTGATTAGGTTTTGAATCTGCATATCGGTTATGTAGAATTCCTATTTGTGTGTGTATATATATATATATTTGGATGCCCGCATATTGGTTGAATTGGTTTAAAAAATTGTGTAGTATGTTGAGTTTTACTTTTGCTTGTGGTTGAGTGTATCTATTTTAATTGGTTTGTCTGATCTAAAGGTGATAACGATTGTTTCAACGAGTACTGAGTGATGATGGTGTACTGGTTATTTAGTCATAGTGACTATGAATTTTGATTAAGTTGATTTCTTTTGTTAAATGATAATTGTTATGCATGCATTCTGGGTCTTTTTAGATCATTTTAATTTTGTGTTGGTAGTTAACATACCAGGTCTACAAAGGTAATGTTTTGTTGGTATAATGCTCTGGATAGTCAATGTGTTGATTAAAGGTGTTCACGAAGTTTAGAGGAGTCTTCATGAATTTTTTGTTCGTTAGATTGAATTGTGCATCATTAAGTTGTGGCTGTGATGATGAATATTTGCCCTGCCAGTGTAATTTGTTGTGTAATATGATGACTGACTGCTTGTTTTTGTACGCCTTAGTTATGGAGCTTGATCATATGTGTGTATATATTCTTAAATGAGTTGAGGAGTGGGGAGGGGGGGAGGGATATGCAATTGATGTGTTTAACTTTAAACCCTGACTAAAAACACCCTATTAAGGGTGAGCCACTTGTGCTACATAGCTCGCCGGTTGATTTATTGAACTGTTGATATAGTTTAGGATGGAAATGGAAGAATTCTGATTATTAGAAAGCCGACCATCAGGTATTTTTCCTCTCTCTCTCTCTCTCTTTTTTTTTTTTAAATTTTTTATAATTCATCTTCATATGGTTAGAAATATTAAACCGGGTTTATGATCAGTTAGCATAGTGACCATAGAGAGAGACTTACAGTGTGACAAGAGTTGTGCTATAACAATCTTTTGTCCTAGACGGAGGAGTTTTTGGGGATATGAGTTGTCTGGTGTGTCAGTCAGTATTTGTGTGAGAAACAATCAATCCGGTCTTTTGTGAACTTGTGCAATCTTGATCTTTCCTAGACATTCATCTCCATGTTTTACATTCTTGAGGCTATTTTTTGCTGCCATTGATCTCAACTTTACCTTTTTTACTTTTGTAGTGCTGGTGGATCTGAAAATGGATCTGCTGTTGTGAATTCTGAAAATGGAAATGGACATGCTGAAGAGGCTGAAGAGAGAGATACTCAGATATGATGCTGAGGTCGTGAGCTTTGAAAGATGAAGGGCAGCACATAATGTGTCATAAACAAATTGATGTGCTGTGCTGAGCTGATAGGATTTTGTTTTCCCTTTTTTTCTTGGGTTTTTGGTTCATAAAGTCGTTTTGATGCACAATATAGAAAATTTTGGGTTAGACTTGTTAGTAAATTATCTTATATGCCCATGCGGCTTGTTCGTGCTTGGACACGGTGACTATTTATGTTTCTGTATCTGATTTTTTGAGTCAAATTGTGTTATTTATTTGTTGGTGTGGTTGCTGGGGTTGATTTTATTCAGACTTGAACCGACCATAAAAAAAGGAATTATGAACTATGATGTACCTACATTGTTTTTACTTTTATGTTTTTAAGCTCAATTCCTTTGGTTAGGCTGTTTAATTTATATACTAGGGTATAAAACTCGTCATTTATTTTTTGAAAAAAAGACTGCAGAACACTTGATGGCTACTTTTCAAATGCAGCTGATATAGTTGGGACTTGGTTAGTAGTTGGATAGTATCATTATGTGATGTAACAACTTGTTGGGTTTGCCTAACTGAGCTTAATGGTTTACACGAACGAAAAACTATGTTGTCCTTGAAAAGAATTCTTCTAAACCGTCCACGTACAAATTCGGGTGTTAATGTTGGTTGACTTTATCAGCTTTGATACAAAGAGACACATAAAATATGAATATTTGAATTTGAGACATCTAATTTCAAAAATTCACCCTACTCGACCAGACCTAACTTCTTATCGGGCATAGCACCTTACAAGGGCAACTACTGGGTTTTGTTGACAAAAGGAAACTAGGTTTAAATGCCTACTAAATCTTCACACCCCATTCATAGGGTACCTTGTTACCACATTATTTTTACAGCAGAACTACTTTCTTGTCTCCCATTATGCATGACCTCTAGTTTTTATTTTTTTTTCACACTAATCATCAATATTATTTTCTTATCATCATTTTTACTTCTATTGAGAAGTTAAATGTCTGGGTATATTAATTAGCAGCCAAAGTTTGATGGGTCGATTTTAAATCCATATAATTCCTTGTCGTTTAATGCATGAATAATGATACAATCACTAAACCATTAATTTCTACTGATGATCACAATCTTTTGGCCATTTATTGGTTACAATTATAAGAAAAACAAGTGTTGGAGATCCTAATTATTACAGCAGCCTTAAATGCAACTCCGTACCTTTTTCATGTTTTCAAAAGACAAACCCTTGTAGTTGGAAATCAGTCCCTCATAAATGGAGGCAGTTGAGAGTTGTAAAACAGCACTGAATTATTACCACAAACTCGTTTTTCTTTTTCTCCCCTTATGATCACTTGTTATTCACATTTATTCACACCCGAAACACTCTTTACAGCCTTTTACCACTTATATTTATCCTCTCGCCAGCTTTTCTTTCTCGGTCACAGGATTTTGTTTGTTGATCAGAACTCATGGATTGCTCACAAAGGCATTTTTTCTTCACAGCTTTTCTTGTTTTTGCAGCAGCCATTGATGGAGCTCGTGGAGCTGCCATGGTCACTGGCACAGTGTTTTGTGACCAATGCAAAGATGGCCAAGTTTCGCTTTTCGATTATCCCTTATACGGTACACGTACATTGTTCTAATTAATAGTTGGGATAATTACTCCTATTATTGGTCAAGAAGTAGTTTATTCAAATGTAAAACCATATATTAATTTAGCAGATCTAAAACTATGTATACTGATTACAATAAAAAAAAAAAAAATTTAATTGCAGGAATAAAAGTGACAATGGCCTGTCCAGGCAGTGATGGGCAAGTTACAATGTGGAGAGAGGAAAGCACAAACTGGTTAGGTAACTATGCTATGAGGTTCGATGGTGCACCTGACCTGAGTAGTTGCTACACCCAGGTTTCGGGCAGCGGTCAGGGCTGCGGGGCAGCCGCCGGTCCAGCCAAGAACCTAAGGCTCATGTTCAACATGTTTGATATGGAAATGTACACCGTGGATCCATTGCTTGCTCAGCCTGCGGAGCCCATGCCCTTCTGCCCGAGATCCGCCATTGCCCCTGCCTACCCTCCGCCACCCGCACCCCTACTGCCGCCAATGCCTCAGTTGCCGCCGTTGGCTCCGTTGCCTTTCTTGGAAGCTTCAGCTTGTCCACATCAGTAAGTTTAGCAGTCATGTCAACTTCGGATTCTAATTCTGTACTTAGATGTAGTTGTAGGTTGGTGCTTACAAATTATTGAGTGAACTTAAATGACTATATTACCCTTGATAAATTATTTTGTCCAATCAAAATATGTATGAATGTGTTTCCATCTAACTTCTATTTTCAATATTTTAATTTGAGTATATAATATAATATAATATTAATAAGATTGTAGATGGCGGTATAATTTTAGAATAATAATATTTAGAGTTAATTTTGGTTGTAGTGGTGGCTCACAACCTTGAAGATTAGATATGATTGCTAAATTTGAAATATTTTGATGTGAAAAATAAAAATTGAAAAAGATGATTTCCAATTAAAAATCGTAAACAAATATAATTCTAATTTTCGAAATAGTTGGAAATTGAAATTTGAAAAATAAAAATGATTCCATACATGCTCTTTCTAAATTTTCTTTTCAATATTAGGGATAAAACAGTATTTTTTTTTTTTTTGCTACAGAGGAATCAAAAAATTCAGAAGTAGGTTTTTTGTTCTCTTTTAGATTGACCTTTACACAAATAAAAATAATTTTGCAACTTATTCACACACTTAATTCTTTAGGCTTATTTAACTTTTAACTTCTATTTGCAAACAAGACAATCAACTATTTTTCGTTTCTACCGCAATAAAAGCGACATATGTTTTGTAGGACATGGATGATGCCCGAATACAGATGCTATTGGAGGGTGGTGACACCAGACACAAAAGTTGCGGTCGTTTTTGGGCTGATAGCGGGCCGTCAATATGGGCCAGACATGACCCTGGGCCAAGGTATGAGAGGAAGAGGGGACCCTTATAGAACCCTTTTGAGAGAAGGGACAACTGCACTTCTCAATTCTTACAACAGCATCCAGTTCCCTTACAACACTGTTGACGTCATCCAGCGTATGAACTGGGCCCTAATCGGGTCGAACCGACAAGTCCTCCGCACTGCTTGGATCTTCATGCGGGCAAATTCTGGCGCAGCCACCAATGCCACTTGCAGATTCACTACTTGCAAGTGATGTTACAAGTGTTTGTTTAGGTTTATCATTATATGTAGCATGTTTTGCTCTTTTCTTGAATGTTACTTACGTACACAGTTGTAACATGATGCATGAAGATAGAGATTTCATGTTTTGGAAGATGTATTACTAAAGATAAGCTCCCTTATTTATGTTGATTTTGCTTTGGGATATATATGAATTGAAGGATGAAGATGGAGTTTGATGAAACCAATTTTCTCAAGTGAGACATCAAATGATTTGTTTTCTTGGACAATCACGCAAGTGATAATGTCATTTTTTGAATATAAACCACAACCGAAAGTTTCTTTTATATAATTAAATTAAAATGTAAGGTAGTTTTAAATCCAGGATGGATGGATGAATGAATTAACTAGTTGGAAAAGTAATTAATTGATCTCCTAAGAGTTCTTCTAAGACTACTGAAATTTGATGTGTTAAGAGTTCTAGAATTAATGAGTAAATAAGTATTAATACTAATAATCAATTAGGGGATTATGAAAATCTTCTATTTTCGCTCGTGTTCAAGTTGACGTTTGACTAAGGTCAATTTTGTGAGGTTTTCTGCAAACTAATTTTGTCATTGACCAAGGTATTTCATCTATTCTATCAAATTTTGATGATTTAAGCATTGTTTTAGACTTTCAAGCATCTAAGAATAAACGTTCATGTGAATTTTAAAATCTACCAGTCGGAATTTATGTGAGTTGAGAAAGAGAGCTATACAAAAAATTTAAGTAAAAAAGAAGCAAAAAAAACTGCAGGAAACCCAAAACCATGTCAATGACCAGATCCAAAACACTATCCCTCCTCTCCATTCTTCTACTTCTCCTTCTCTCAGGCCCAATCCTCAACACCAACGGCCACGATTTCACGATCGAGGAAGCGAAAATCGAGGACGTACACCGCGCATTCGCCGAGGACAAACTCACCTCCCGCCAGCTCGTCGAATACTACTTGAACCGCATCGAGACTCTCAATCCGGTCCTCCGCAGCGTAATCGAAGTCAACCCGGACGCACTGGCCCAGGCGGAGGCCGCCGATTTCGAGCGGCGGAGGGACAATCGCAGCCGCCCATCTATGCACGGTGTTCCGGTGCTCCTCAAGGACAGTATAGCTACGCAGGACAAGCTCAACACTACGGCTGGGTCGTACGCGCTGCTAGGGGCGGTGTCTCCACGCGACGCGGGGGTGGTGGAGCGGCTGAGGAATGCGGGGGCGGTGATTTTGGGAAAGGCGAGTATGAGCGAGTGGTACCACTTCCGGTCGTTTGGTATACCCGATGGGTGGTGTGCTAGAGGTGGCCAGGGTGTGGTTAGTCTAATTTCTCCCTTTCCAAAATTAGAGTTTCTTATTTTAGTTTGAAATTGGATTTGCATTCTATTTATATCTTGTTTAATATGATTTAGGCTTTGTTTGATCTCTATATTTGATTTGGTGCTTCTGTCTATCAAGTACAAGTGTTCTGGGAAATTTCGTGTCGGTTAATGAACTGTTCAATGAACTTTTTTTCTTTTGAAATAAGAAGGAAGAACTTTGAGAATGTGAATGGGTATGAGAAAATATGTAATGATTAAAGTTGATTTGAAAAAATGAGTGTGAATAGTGTAATTTTAGAAGTTTTTTTGTAAAAATTAAACTAAATCTCAATTAGGAAAAAAAAAAAAAAAACTTGAATGAAATGACATCCAAACGCCCCCTAAGTAGGACTAAACATGTATTTTTAGAATAGTGCTAATTACCAGTCAAATCAGTGTTTCTAAATAGAATTGCCTCACTGTAATTCAAGAAAATAATTCCAAACACTATCTTGCATGGTTGCACCTTCTGCTTGACTCTGGTAAAAATATAAAATGAAGTTATATTTATAGGGAATGATAAAAAATGTTGTAATAACAAAATAAAATTGCATTTGAAATTTGAATATGATAGCCAAGCAGAAGGGTATTGTAGAAATACGAGCAATTAATTAAACACATTAGGATCATTTGTATTTTATTTGATTTGTTATGCAATTTACTTGTTAATGTTAGGTTGTAGGTGTTAATCACTGGCTATGTATATGACTCGTTCTTTTTTGGCGACATAATCTAGAATCCGTATGTGAAAAGTGGAAATCCGTGCGGTTCCAGCAGTGGATCAGCAATATCAGTAGCAACAAACATGGCCATGGTATCGCTAGGGACTGAAACCGATGGTTCCCTCATCTGCCCTGGCGATCATAATTCCGTTGTAGCTCTCAAGCCCACTGTTGGACTCGTCAGTCGAGCCGGTGTTATCCCCCTTTCACCTCGTCAGGATACTGTTGGGTAATTAATTACATCTGAGGAACTTAAGCTTATTAGGGTTGAATTGCAATAACCACCCCTTAAATGTAACTTAGTTAATAAAAAAATAAAATAAAATTATCTTTTAAAATATATGCGTTGTTTGTTTCTATTGTTAGATAAATACAAACCTCATCGGGCGTTTGTAATTCTTTAGGGTGATATCAGTAAATTTGAGATAAAAAAAAATACTAAACAAATTAACCATATTTTTAAGATGTTGATTTCAGGCCCATATGCAGAACAGTTTCTGATGCTGCTTATGTGCTCGATTCTATTGCGGGCTTTGATCCAAGAGACGCCGAAGCAACAAAGGCAGCAGCCAAGTTCATTCCCCTGGGTGGCTATACACAGTTTCTCAATAAAGATGGGCTCAAGGGAAAGAGACTGGGTGTCGTAAAATATCCATTTTTGGCCCTCTCAAACATATCTTCAAGTAGTCCAATTTTCGACGCCCATCTTCAAACACTGAGGTAATTTTCACTTATGTTCAAACAAATCAAAACTGTGAAATCTGTTCCATTGAAACATGAGCAAAGTAACAGATTGGGCTGGTTTTTGCATTTGAAGGGAGAAAGGTGCTACGATACTTGATAATTTAGAAATAGCGGGCATAGATGTCATCTTAGATCCTTTACTATGTGGCGAGGCATTGGCTTTGATGGCTGAGTTTAAGCTTAGCCTAAACGACTATTTGGAAGAATTAAGCCCGTCCCCGGTGAAGTCATTGTCCGACATTATAGCCTTCAACCAGAACAATCCTAATTTGGTTAGTAAATTAACGATGTTTCATGTTTGGTTGTAGTGTCATTTAGTTTTCGCATGAAAGGCTGAATTGTAATTTAGTACTGTAAAATTCACGATTTTGAAAAAAAAAAAAAGGAAGAAAAGTCTAGTAGTTTTTAGAAGAACCCTCAATTTGAGTCATTTGGTTGCTGGAAATTGAAAAAAAAAATGCTGGAATAACCTACGTGTTCACATTTCCGATTAAACTAATTAATGCGAAAAGCCGAAAACCAATTTTTATTTTGTGATATGCCCCAGAGAGTTTTTCTTTCCTGAGTTTCTATATTAAATTCTTAATCAATATATACAACTCACTTAAAGATGTCCACATTAGCAAAATTGGTTCCTACATTAGCGAGTTTGGTAAAAAATGAATTCACGTGGATCTTTTTAGAAAATTTAATTTATATATTTTTTAACATCACACGGACCCCTACAACTAAATGACTGAAAATGCAATTCAGGCTTTGCATCATATATATACATTTTAAACAAGATACTGATTGTTGTAGGAACGAAGTCAAGAATTAGGTCAAGACATTCTCATAGCTGCAAACTTGACAAATGGGATTGGAGAGCAAGAGAGACAGGCTGTAGAGACGATGGAAAAACTGTCACGTGATGGGTTCGAGAAGTTGATGTTGGAGCATGAGCTGGATGTGATGGTTACATTAGGTTCGGATGCATCGACCGTGCTGGCGATCGGAGGGTTTCCAGCGATCACAGTTCCGGCTGGCTACGACTCGGACGGCATGCCGTTCGGTATTTGTTTTGGAGGGCTAAAAGGCTCGGAATCTACGTTGATCGAGATTGCCTATGCATACGAACAAGCTACTATGGTCCGAAAGCCACCTTCTTTCAAATCAGTTGATTTTCTCAATGCATGCATTTGAACGCATCAGTTTTGTTCCCACTTGGTTAGTATTAGATGTTTCCATTCTTGTAAGAAACTTTATTTGAAAATACTATCGTTTAGCCAAAAAAATAAAAATAAAAATTCAATTATCTTTCTAAATTACATGTCAATTTTAGAGGTTCACAAGGGACCGGAGTTTGAAATAAAAATACATGCAATAAAAAATGACGTGCCCACCAAATTTTGGTCTAGCCCAGTCCAATGGGTTTGGACAACGCCAGACCACTGACCCAAACCATTGACAAATCTGTTGCAAATTTGTAATACATCATCAAAGGGTTTTTGGAAGGAGTAATTGTTTTTTTTTCATCGAGTGTTTTTCACGGTTTACTAGTATATGATTTATATCTGTGATGTTTGATTTGTAGTTTGCTCCCTAAATTAAAATTACTGTGATTTTGTATTCAAAACCGAAATCAAAGTTATTGTGGATTTGTGTTCAAAACCGTTACGTGTCACAACTCGATTATATCACGTCATCCAGTTTTGGCCACGAAAATACAAAAACTCTAGTTTAGGTGTCAAACTGCAAATCGTGCATAGTTCGTATACTAATTTGCCAAAAAAAATAATTTGTATGGTAAACTGTGAAATTGACCATAGTTTGAGAGGCAAAAAGTTTCTTTCTCGTTTTAAAATTAAAAAAAAAAGGAAAAAGAAAACACATTTGGACTGTTTTGTAAAAAGGTAAACTTTAGAGTAGTTTTTATAATTATGATAATCAAACTTTGTTTGTATTTTTGAATTCAAGGTTTAGATAGATTTCTCGCTCCGCCCGCCACTCCACGAATACTTCGATTGTAATTCAAGATTTCAGGTTGAAGCAGGAATATTATATGAAGAGAAAACAGGATATTTAAAAATAAAAATCATATTATAAACATATATAATTATCCGCTTATAAAATTCATTGATGTTTAGTGATGAGCGGACTAGACGATGTCAATTGGTTTTGCATCGAGATTTGGAAAGCTCTTGGTCTTCTTCTCCTCAAACCCGAGTTCAAAAATCGATAATCGAAAATGGAAAAGTTGGATTTTACAATAGAAGAAGCCACAATAGAAGAAATTCAACGCGCTTTCGCAGAAGGCAAACTCACCGCAAGACAGCTAGTTGAGTTCTACTTGCGCCAGATCGAGAGCCTGAATCCGGTGCTTCGCGGCGTAATTGAAGTGAACCCCGACGCTCAGCGATTGGCCGATGAATCCGACAGGGAGAAGGAGAGAAGCAAAGAAAACGGCGGCGTATTGGTGGAATTGAGTGAGCTGCACGGCATTCCGGTGCTCGTCAAGGACACGATTGGGACCAACGACAAGATGAACACGACTGCCGGATCTTACGCGCTGCTTGGTTCGAAGGTGAGCCGCGACGCCGGGGTGGTGGCTCGGCTCAGGAAAGCCGGCGCCATAATTTTGGGGAAAGCGAGTATGAGCGAGTGGTACAAGTTTCGTTCTCTCGATGGACTCCCTAATGGCTGGTGTGCTCGCGCCGGCCAAGGAGTGGTTTGTTCCTTTATTTCATTTTATTTATTTATTTATTATTATTATTATTTTGTTTACTGACAAAATATTATGGTAAAATAAACTAGGAAATAAATAGAAAATAGCGTTTATTTACAAAAACCAGCATGCTGTTCGGCTCATTCATAAATAAAAAGGAAGAAGAAGAAGCTAAATTACAAATATCCATTGATTCAATTTGTGAAATAAAAATATATTTTAAGTGTATTTGTAATTTTGATGTGACAGATATTTTTTTTCAATTAGCTAAGTTACTGTGTGTAATTGTCCCCTTAATTATATATAATTTGATCAAAACTTTTTTTTTTTTGCAGAATCCATATTTAGCATCAGGAACACCATGCGGATCAAGCAGTGGATCCGCAATCTCAGTAGCTGCAAACATGGCGTGTGTTGCTTTAGGGACCGAGACTCACAGCTCCATCATCTGCCCTTCGAATCATAACTCGGTCGTCGGGCTCAAACCGACTGTAGGCCTCACGAGCCGAGCCGGGGTTATACCAGTGGCACCCCGCTGGGACACAATCGGGTAAAAACTCGAAAGTAATTAATTAGTTAATGAAGTTGTTAATATGTTAATGACTCAGTAGGAAGTCAAACTAATGGTTTGATTTTGTTGGCAGGCCGATATGCAGGACTGTATCAGATGCTGTTTATGTGCTTGATGTGATAGCCGGTTTGGATCCAAGTGATGAAGAAACGAGCGAGGCGGCTAAGTTTATTCCGGAAGGCGGCTACAAACAATTTCTTAATGAGAATGGTTTGAACGGAAAAAGGCTTGGTATTGTTAGGCATCCGTTTGTCGATAAAATACAGGACACTGCTGAGTTTGCAGCATTTGAGCGTCATATAGATACGTTTAGGCAGAGAGGTGCACAAGTGATGGACAATTTGGAGATTGATGATATTGACACAATTTTGGAACCCAATCACAGCGGTGAAATTTCGATTATGATGGCCGATTTTAAAACATCTATAAATGTTTACCTGAAAGATTTGGAAAATTCGCCCGTGCGTTCTTTAGCAGATATTATCGCCTTCAATGAGAGCAACGTGCAGTTGGTATGCATCTCAGCTTTTAGTCGTAAAAATTCATAATTTACTTAAGTTCTCGTTTCTATGAAATTGCTGTCTAAGTCGTGAACTATTGTTGTCATTTGGATTAAATTTAGTCTTTATTTATAAAACTAACTCAATTTAAAGTTTATAAAAGATCATTTATTATGCTGTTTTCAAATGTTGGGTTAGAGTTCCATGAATAATGAAAATTCGTGTTTATTGTGTCAATGGGGAAAAAGTAGTGATGTTGTATTTGGTTGTATTAAATAATTGTTAATAAAAATAATGATAATAATTTTTACAATAGATGTCAAATCATGATAGTGGGTGAGGATTTAAAATTCGAATATTAGAACAAGCATTTATCAAGATTAAGAATCCAAATTCAGAATTTTGAGTAATGGAACAAACATGCCCTTACAAAACAATGATTCTAGCAAATCTACTGCACTTGCAGGAAAAGCTAAGTGAATATGATCAGCAAACTTTCATAGAAGCTGACAAGACTGACGGAATAGGAGAGCACGAGAGTGCTATACTCGAAAAGTTGGAAGCTCTTTCACGCAATGGATTCGAGAAATTAATGAAGGAGCATGAGTTAGATGCGGTAGTGACTCCAGGTTCGCGAGCTTGTCCCGTTTTGGCAATCGGTGGGTATCCAGCAATAACTGTGCCGGCCGGCTATGGGATCGATGGGATGCCGTTTGGGATATGTTTTGGAGGATTAATGGGCAGTGAGCCAACGCTGATTGAAATTTCATATGATTTTGAGAAGGCTACAAAGATTCGTAGGCCGCCTTCGATAATTTTATAAAAACTAAATTTGCTCCCTCTCTCTTTTTTTTTTTAAGTGCGGTAAAATGACATTTGGTTGTGTTTCTTGTATTTAGTTCTTGTTCTTTACCTTCTACTAGTACTTTTGTGATTTAGATTTTTATTTTTTTTTAAACCATGTTTTGTGATATTGTTTAACATTTATTACATTTATCATGATGACATCTCAGACGAATATTCCTTCGCCAACCCATTGGAGGTTGCAATGCAGATTATGAGAATGTATTTTCGTTGGTTTGTGAGATCTGATTGGAGCGTTTCCCTTTCATCTAGCAAGATAACATCAGATTAAGAGTTAATTTTAAAAGCATTTCTCTTTAATAATATTTATAAGTATTTTTGTTGTATTTAATTCAAAATATATTTTTTTCACCAATTATAGAAGTGGTTTTAGTAACCAAAAGCAGGATTTCCTTCTTTCTATTTTTTTTTTTTTAAATAAAATGTGCTTTCATGTGGTCATGATTACTCAAAATATCTTAAAATGTGAATTAAGGATGATCACTTATAAATCTTATCTTAAAATATGAATTAAGGATTTGAAATGACTAAACGAACAATCTCAATATGGAATCCTTACATTCAAATCATGAGAGTTAGGTATGTTTGAAAAAAAAAAAAATCTGAGAAATAGATGAATAATCGAGAAAAACTAATTGATGTATATAAAGTGAATGAATATTTTAGGTAATAAGCTAACTCAAAAATAATATTTAAAATAATAATATTTATGTTAGATTCTTGTTAGAAAAAACTAATTTTTTTTTTATACCCGTGCGATGCACGGGGCAGAAAGTTAAAATATAAAAATATAAATTATATTAATATTACTTTTATTATTATTTACTATGTGGAAATATAAAAATAAACAGAGACATAGAGATGAAGACAAATAACTAAGAAATTCACACTACATAAATTATATATCGAATTCACAATATATATATGAACGTTTAGATTTCGTTATTGAATACTTCTTTATACATTACATTATTGGTCATATTTGATTTCGAATCGTCATCACCACAAATTAATATCTTCAAACCCTTTCGATGGTTGACACGCGACACAGCAACATATAACTAACCAACATATAACTAACCATGACTGAACACGGAATTTTTCAGATAAAGTGAGTGACCGTGACTCTTGTTTATCGTCATCGCATATGAAATCATGAGCGGAAATTGACTTATTTGAAACTTGAAAGATATCCCAACGTTAGAAGGCATTAGACTTATTTGGGGAAGCAACACCAGTTAGAAGTTTGCATTCAAGGACGTGCGTGAAAAGTCTTGTAATAATCAATCTTGTCCTGTTACATAATCCCATGGAGTGGTTTATGTTTCTCGATAACATAACAGGAGTCCCCACCTTTAGATGCAATCCGTGATTGGACACCCCAAAATATTTTATACCATTCAAGAATTCAGGCGTGTGCAAATTACTTAAGAAGTCATTCCCACCGTCGAATTTAAATATATATATATTTTTTTAATAATCTCATAATCTAAATTTATAATTATGCATAATTCATTCATAAAAATAATAAATAATGTAAATTAAACTATCTACGTGAATGGAAATTAAAATAAAATTCTCAAATTTATACATTACCATATGCATGGTTTTAATTAAACACAATAAATTTAACAACATTACCAGATAATACATTTAAATACATTTAAATTACATAATAATATATTAAGATATTATTTTAATATCTTATTTCAATTAAAAATTAATAAAGTATATACATACATACACATATGTATAAAATTAATGAGTTTTGCATTTCAAATTACGATTACAAACAAATTGAATTTACTTTACGATTAATAAAATATTATATATTAAATTAAATTAATTTACATTAATATGTGAATAAAGTATGTTGAGTATTTTATTCTTGATAATAATTCCTTATTTAGTTGTTTACCTTTCGTGGGCCCAAAATATATTAGGGAACTAGAATTAGGACTATAGATTTGTTTCAAGAATTTGTTTTTAGGTATTTACCAAGTTTAGGATTCTAGGTTTGTCTATTTAAGACGAGGGGATTCCTAAATCTTGTACTTACGATCTTTACGCACGGAATTTTTCAAGAGAAGACGCACGACGCAAGACGCACGAACAAGAAGAATAACACGAAGAACTACTTGGAGCCATTGATCGAGATTAACAAGCTCTTCGAAGTTGCGTGACCAACGGAGAAGATCTTGCCATTCCGCCAACAAGTATTTAGTATCAAGTTTAGTTTTCATATATTACTTTATATTTTTGTATTGAACGTGAACAAGAAAGTAATATAATTTTCGGGTTTGTGCACCCAAGTTCACAAGTATTTTACTTGTGAACTGAATTTGTTCTATCGTGATCTTATCGTTTTATTCCGCTGCATATTTTTACTTTCTTATGGTCGATGTTGGTAATCAGTGTTGGTTAACATTGAATAACAACATCGTAAAATTGAGACTTATTTTTAAAACCATAGACCTTCAAATTTTACAAAGTACTTAAAAACTAATAAAACATACATACATACATACATACATACATACATACATATATTTCTCTTTTATGAGAATATTACTTGTACCATTAAATAAATAAAACACATATAAAGCATTCCAAAACTTATTTAAAGAAAAAACTAAAATTTAAAAAGTCAGCAAAAAATACGGAGAAATGTTAAATAAAATGCTTTATCAAATATATAAATATATATGTAATTTATAAAATATTTACTTAGTAATTTAAATTTATATAATTACAACTAAATTATATTGATAATTCATTGAATACTAACACATTTGATTAAAAAAAAATCTGAAAAAATCTTGTAATATAATTTTACAACTATAAACAATTCAAAATAAATTTATTATTCATAAAATAATAAAATTAAATTAATCTACATTAATAGAGATTGATATTAAAAAAAATTAAATAAATGCAGTACCATGTATAAGATTTAAATTAAATAYAAATAAATAATAAACTTATTTGATAAAATACCTTACATTATATTAGATAATCAAATCTATAAACAAAAATAAATTAATCTACACGTATGGAAATTAAAATTAAAAATTAAAATACATATAATAACGCATAATCAATTTAACACAATCGATAAATATTAAAAACATCACAATCTAATTATAAATTTAAATAAATAAAAATAATTTAGAAATATTTGATAATAGAATTAATCAAATTCAACCAATTTAAAACCCATTTAATTGATTAAATACAACCCAAACCATAATTTATTTTGAGTCCACTTAACAATTAAGAGGCTCAATTGTTTTGAATCCAATTTAAAATCTGATAAGCCCAACCGGAGATCCGGATCCAAACCCATAATATGACCAGATAACCCTAGGTATAAAAGTTGGTAACCCTAGAAAATTTGAAGTATCTTGAATTTATATCAATACATTATTAGATACATGATTTTAATTAAATACAATAGATTTAATAACATTACCAGACAATACATTTAAATTAACCTAATATTAGAATAAGATATTATTCTAATATCTTATTTAAATTCAAAATTAATAAAGTATATATAAAAATACACATACACATACACTCTCTCTTTATATACTTAAAGAAATTGAATAAAATTATTATTCTAATATCTTATTTCAATTCAAAACCATATAAAAAATCAAATAAAATAAAATATCCAAAATTATTATTCTATATCTGATTTCAATTCAATATTAATTATATTATTTACATACATACACATATACATATAAAAAAAAATACTTATAATTTAAAGTAAGAAAAAAGAATATAATATTATTAAATTAATAATTAAAATAAATAACTAAATTTGAAGAAGCAAAACAAAATAAAAGAAAATACATAGACATAAAAACTAAGACATTCGATTATCGAACAACTTGACATTGATCTTCTTTATAACATCAGTAATTCGCCATCCCTATTTTACATAATTAGAGACAATTTAAGTCAATTCAATACATTAATCGAATATTAGTAGACAATTCGAACCTATATATCTATATATAATGATAAAATTTAGTAGACTACCCAAACCTATATATCCATATATAATAATAAAATTATTGATAACCAATAATTACCTCCGAATCACGAAAAATAATTTTCATGAAATTCTTTTGTTCCTTGTCATCAAATCCTGATCGAGCAAGAAATCGAACAACACTAAGCTTAAGTGTTTTTTTATTCGTTCGATCGATGTCTTTTGCTGAGTCCAAATAAAGGAGGCATCGGTCCAAAAAAATTTGTTGCCCAAGTTTTGAAAATAGAGAAAAAGCACAAACACATTCGGATGAGGAATTCAAATTGATTCGTAAAGAATAGGGACCTATATTTATAGGGAGATTAGTTGAAACCATAGAGATTCAAGTTTTAAAATTCTAACAACCTAAACAGACATGACTTCGTATCCCCTCATTATAGATATTGTATCCAGTTTTAATTTTTTTGTCCGTTTTTTATTTGTCGATTATGGAACGAAAAAAATAGATCTATTCCATGAATWAAATGTCTTTAATTAGGCAAATAAATCGTATGAAATCAAAGATCTGATTTATTGTATTTCATTTGTTTATGATTCTAATTGTACAAGTAAATTGGATTAAGTCAACTACCGATTTTTTAAAACAAAACTACTGTAGAAGATACCTAATTTCTTAGAGTTTAATTATGCAAGGAGATTAATATTTGTTCAATTTAATATGCTTTAATATTTTATTGTTTTTTGCCAAATTAGTTATATTTGGGACCTGTAAATTATTTAAGTTTGATGCCTTACTTTTTTTTTTTTTGATTCAGATTTTTTCTTAGGGCCTCTAATTTAATTTATTTTCATACTTTTTTTTTCGGGGCATGTAATTATATTTAGGGAAAATTCCCATTTAGTCATGTATAATAGAACCCAAATCCCATAAAATCTTACGAATCTTTTTATTCCCATTTAGGACAAATACATACCATATAGTCTGTATTAATTAGTATATTGACAAATTTGCCCCCAAAAAACTATAAACTGAAGAGACAACGCAGGCCACGCGGACGGTATTAAAAAGAAAAAAGAAAAAAAAAACTTGAAAATGCATACGCATACGAGAAAACTGAAAACTGGGTACAAGCGACCAATTCCGGTGGAACTCGTTGCGCCTCTCGATCGGAAACGGCGGGCGATGACGTGAACGGATCGACAGCCTGCTGGGCAGGCGGCGCGATCTCCAGAGGGCGGCCGTACGGAGGTGGCGCAGGAGCGGTGCATGGGTCGCGGGTCCGCAGCGGTTCAGGCCGCATTTTCCGGTGGCTCCGGAAGTTTTCAGGCGGACCTTCGAAAGCTTCGACTCTTCACGGGAAACAGCGTGGTGGTGTCTGTGTTGACCGACGAGGCCCGAATCGAAAGCCCTAAATTCGATTTAGAGTTTGGGTAAAATATTTGAGAATTTGATATAGATTTTGGCCTGATTGTAATTTTGGAAATTTTTGAAAATCACATAATTGTCCTCAGTTTTTAGAAAACTGCAAGGTTGTCCATAACCTTTTAGAAATTGTGTTTTCACCCCAAAACTTTCCAGAAAGCTGTTTTAAGTTCAAATGGCAGTTTCTTATTAAATTATGGCAAAGTAGTATGTAATTCTTCAAAAATCTTGGAAAGTAGTTTGTAATTTTCCAGAAATTTTGTGAAGTAGTATGCAATTTATGCAAAGTAGTACCTAATTTCTCAAAAAATTAGGCGAAGTAGTATGTAATTTCCCAAAAACTATGCGAAGTAGTGTTTAATTTTCCAAAATTTACACGAGTAGTTCTGAATTTACACGAGTAGTCCTGAATTTACATGAGTAGTTCTGAATTTTACACGAGTAGTTCTGAAATTTTGAAGAATAGTTCTGAAATTTACATGAGTAGTTCTTAATTTTTGAAGAATAGTTCTTAAATTTACACGAGTAATTCTGAATTTACATGAGTGGTTCGTCAATTTACACGAGTATTTCTGAATTTACACGAGTGTGCTGTGAGATTTAAATTAAAAAAAAAAAGTTGAAAAGTCAATAATTGTGGCTTTGCGCCAAAAAAGTTTCTCTTTGGGAAAAATTTTTTTCGGAGGGAACCAAAACAATTGCCTCATATAATCAGTACTGTTATTATATAAATGTTAGCATTGTAGATTTATTATTATTGTTTCTATTACATTGAAAATATTCGTAATAATTTTCAATAATTACATAATATTAAAATAAGTCAAAACGAATTTGACGCTTGGATTGGACGACTTCTCATCGATCGTGAGTGGGGCCATAGTCGAATTATATAGCCATTTCTTAACCTCCATCTGTATAAATATTAATATGATAAAAGGTTGGTATAGGAATAAAAACAAAAGCCTTCACGAGCTTATATGAAATGTTAGTAAACTAGCTTATTCTGCTTAACTTATATATAATTAGGGGGTGTTCTCAATATACAATTTAGTGGATTTTAAAATTCTATACATTTCAAAGATTTTTCAATTTAGAATTTTGTGGATTTAATGAAATTCTGGTGTTTTCAACTTTGAATTCTAGTATTTATGGAATTACAATATTCTCAATTTCTAGTTGATTCTTGTGAATTTCATTAAATGATGAGTTTCTATGGATTTCTATAAATGTTATAGTTTAAAATACACTTACACAATTCATACTAAATTCTTGTTGCTACCCTTAGAATCTTATGGAACTCACTTTTATTATTACTTTAAAATTTAGATAATTAATAAAAGTGTATATTACTAAAAGATATTAGAATTCTTTTCTTTATTTTTCTAATATTAACCAATTATCACTTTGTTTTTCTTTTTTCTACTATTGAAAAATAAAATATAATCAGTTTATAAGAAAAGAAATTTAGTGGGCGAGATATGTGAATTATCATACATCACAAGTGAGCAAAAAATACTTATTTTTTTCCTCGCGAGAGTTTTTTAGAAATCATCATATTTCATTATAATATGATAAGATAATGATTACATTATTCCCATATTATAATCACACATAAAGTATAATGAGAGATTAATATTAAATTTGTTTATTTCAGGTTTTAAAATTATGGGATGTTCTTCTATTTATGAAAAACAATATTTATAAATGTATATTTCTTATCGTCATAATTTGTTCGTTTTTTCCAAATTATTTTCTTTACTTATTGAAGGAAGATATAACATTTATCTAGTAATAAAAACAAAATAAGAGAAAAGATTAATAAACTGAATTTATAAATTTAGATCTAATAACAAGATAAAAATAATAATTTTAAATATTTTTAAAATTAGTTATGAACTCTTCAAAAGAAAAGGGATATAAGGTAAAAATCATATTATGCATTTTTCATTTAACTTAAACTTAATAATAAATTTGTAAAAATAAAAAAATTATATTGTACATCTTCATATGTTGTGTTAATTTTTTACTCTAAAAAATTATGACAATTTAATAAGAAATCAATATTTTATCTGAGAATGTTTAATGAATCTCACTAAAATTTATTAATATCCACCTAATTACTTATTATTTTTTTTAATAGAATCTCACTATATTCATGGAAATTAATGGAATACCATAAATGAAACAATCCATAAAATAGTAGTATGTCATTCTATGTCGTGGACACCCATTAATCTTTTGCAGTAATAGTTCATAATCAAATTTGGTATGACAATGATTATGAGGATATTTTTTGGGTTATATTTTATGAGGCTATTCTGTAATGATCTTGAATTAGAAAAGTAGGCAAGTATGGTGGAAATTGTAGTAATTGCCAATTCACTAAAAAAACAGCCAAATCCTGCCTGTGACAATAATTATTAATTACAGAATCCGTTGCAATATTATCAAAAATAAATTCCTCTTTCTCAAATATGGAAAGGATTTAAATATTGAGGCCAAAAAATACACTCGAAGGCAATTATAAAAGCACAAAAACTAATGGAGAAAATAAGATACATTCAAAATAAATTAGTGGGAGAAAAAAAGGGTAAAGAAAGAGAGAAAAATGGAGAAAATTGTTTCCCTGGTGTGGATATTAGCCGTGAGCATATCGGCCATACAAGTACAATCAAAGTACTACTCCTCAAGCGTGCCGTACAAGCGTGTACAGGAGAAGAAAACCCATCTCCGTTTCTACATTCACGACATCCTAAGTGGGAAAAACCCAACGACGGTCAAAATAGCCGGTCCAAACACCACCACCGACAAGAACAATCCGACGCCGTTTGGCACCGCCTTCGCCTTAGATGACCCACTCACAGAAGGGCCCGAGATAACATCCAAAGTCATCGGGAACGCGCGTGGGATATACTTGTCTTCGAGCCAGGACAAGAATATGACTCTGGTTTTGTACGTAGATCTAGGTTTCACGACCGGCAAGTTCAAAGGTAGCTCGCTCAGCGTGTTTTCGAGGAATCCGGTGACGGAGACGCATCGAGAGATGGCGGTTGTCGGCGGGAGAGGGCGGTTCAGGTTCGCGAGGGGTTTTATTTTGGTGAAAACTCAGTATTTCAATGCTACTAATGGTGATGCGGTTCTCGAGTACAATGTGGAGGTTGTTCATCCTTGAGAGGGGGTTTTTAGGGTTTGTTTGTTTGGAATAAAATATAATATGATCTATGTATGTGATGGTGTTGGTGGGGATTTATGGAGAAGCTTGTTGTTGTTTTTTTTTGTTTTTTTTTTTTAAATTTTAATTTCGAAAGATTTAATTTTCGCATTTGTTGTTGGAGATGCAATTTGGGGTTTGGCAACAAAATGAGCTATTTTTTAAACGACTGTGTTATCTTCTAAGCTTTCGTATCAAAAACTTTTTTTTAGTTTGGGCGAAAAATGGTGAGATCTGTAATTTTCTATATATTTCACTTTTAAATGGCACTCCAAAAAGAAAAGAAAAATTAATCATACCACCAGAAGAATTTTTTTTTTCAGGCAAATATATTTTTTCCCCGAAAAAAGAGAGAATGTTTTGACCAAATCTTTACAAACACAAAGTAATAAATTATTTTTACCTTCTTGAATATAAAATAAGAAACTTTCTTGTGAATATAAAATAAGAAACTTTCTTATATTTTCAAACACAGAGTAAAATTTTTGTACTGCTCACTCCATCCCAAAAAATAGTCTAGTATTTCATTTTCATCCGTCCCACCACAAAGATAGTCCAGTTACCATATTTAACATATAATTAATTTTTATAAATTAAGAACTCTTTGCTATCATCAACTAAAATAATTATCCATTGTTGTATCAAGTACAAAATATATAACAATATTTTGTTAATCAAATAATTTTTTTTTCTTTTTTTTGTGAATCTTCTTTATTTAATAAGTAAGAAATAAAAAAATATTTGCACATTAAGTAATAATTTTTTGTATATTAAGTAAGAAAAATTTCAGATATATAATAAGATTTTTCTTAGAAAAAAAATTAAAAAAATTTACCGTCGTAATATTTCCAGTCTTCCTAATTTTCGAACATATAGTATAATAGTAAGAGGTTTTTTTTTGCCAAAAAAACAGTGGAATTTTTTTCGATAAGTCTGATTTTTGGCGTACATTAAGATATTTTCTTGAAAATAGAAATAAAGAAATCCTGCCAGATATTTTTCTGCGGTTGGCATGCGGCGGTGGCAACATGGATTATTATTAAAAATAAATACATATAAATAGAATGAAGAATAATATATATAAAATGATAAGAGTGATAAAAAATATTTGGCAAAGGCTTCCGTTAGGTCAGATTGACGTTTCATGACCTGTTAGGCCATTTGACCCGATAATCTAATCTAATGTATTGATTTTTGTATTATAATGTAGCGATATAAAATTTTGGTCTAACGGAAAAATGATAAGAGTGATAAAAAATATTTGGCAAACTTGCGTTAAGTCAGATTGACGGGTCATGAATTTATTTCAAAATAAGATCAAAGTCTCCAAAGCTTAAGCAGATAACACCCTATACATTTTATCACTATTTAGTGTCTTTTGGTGAACCTTTATTATTTGACTCTATATATGCATATTAGTAAATCTCTGCACTCAGCACACCAAGAGTTTATGCGACATGTTCACTAATCAATGCACTATATGAGGGGCGAATCTGTCTACATATACATTTATCCATATTAATACTTGTGAAAGTTCATTGCAAATTGTTTTATATTGGACTTTGTTTTAAAGGAATAATAATTCATGAAATGAACCAAGTTGGTTTTTTATATGTTGTGTGTGTGAAGTGGAATGATATATTTCAAACCACTTAATGGATCCCAAATCTAAACGAGTTCAATTCATTGGTAAGTGTTTTATTTAGTGTAGTTGTTGCAATATTTCAATTATACAGATTATTTATATTAAAAAATTTCTGATTTTAAATCTGTATGGATTTATAATCTCATAGATCTTGAACCCTTTTTTTTTTTCTCTCGGTGGTATAATTTTAGTTTTATGTCTCCACTGCTTAATCAAATATTCAAAATAAATGGTTCTTGGGTTCAAATATATTTGGAATCCAATGCTTATGATTTAATGTTGTCATAGCTAACACAAGAATTACTAAATTCCTGACCAACTACAATTTAATTTCTCCAGTGACATTTCCTCAATCAATAAAAATCCCAGGTGAGAAATATTCCAATATTTCTTTTGGGGGTCGGTGGGAATTGGTATCAATTTTCAATTTCCATGTTTGAAAGATGGACCAAACAAGGACTAGCTCATATTGTCTGTTGTACCTTGTCAAATTTTCTCGGAGACTTTTCTAGAACCAACCCACTTCACAATTCCAATTTTAATTAGTTCAACTGCTCTACAAACTGCTTGGCTTTGCTTGCTCCCTATAAATACAAAACCTCACCAGCCTTCAATTTGCTGCAATTTTAAGAGAGAAACAAACAGAGTTACAAATGGCAAGTCTAAATTTAATTCCAATTTCCATCTTTCTTGTTTCAGCCATTGCATGGGCCGCTCAGGCCCAAACCAGTGACCAAGTTACATGGGCCAGGAGAGTTGAAACAGGTAATGAAGTAATAACCACTCTTCAATTCTATTTTCATGACAAAGTCAGTGGGCAAAATCCGAGTGTAGTAAGGATTGCTCAAGCACCCCAAACCAACAATTCATCCACCCTGTTTGGCATGCTAGTGATGATTGATGATTTGTTGACCGTTGGGCCTGACCCGTCTTCGAAGGCCGTGGGCCGGGCCAGAGGGATGTATGGATCGGCTGGGCAGACCGACACGGGCCTGATCATGGTCTTAAATTATGGTTTCACGGATGGAATTTACAATGGTAGCTCCTTCAGCCTGCTTGGTATCAACCCGGCGATGCAGCCGGTTCGAGAGATGGCTATAGTTGGTGGGACCGGTCTTTTCCGGTTGGCCCGTGGTTATGCACTCGCGCATACGAATTGGCTTGATGTTACCACGGGTGATGCTATCGTTGGCTACAATGTTACGATTGCTACATATGTTTAAGAAGGTTGAAAATCATTACTTCTTTTTATTTTTATATTGATGGGCTCCTTTGCTTTTGGTAGTCCCATTAGCGTTTTTTCTTGATTAGTTTTCACATCACATGGAAGCAATTGTTGGTCCTCCGTAGATATGTACTTTTCTGTTTTTGTTTTTTATAGTTGAGTTTGTTGAACTACTTGACAGAGAATAACTGTAAGCCAAAAATGGGGACATGTATTGTTTGTTGTGGCCTGTGGGCTTTTATGCAAAGGCTACGGATTCGAGCACATGGTTAGATGACTATTGAATATCCTTTCATTTTATTCGTTACGTTTAATTAAAGAATAGTGAAAAAAGAATTTTAGGGAGATGTTGTGTCCTAAGTATTGGTGATTAGGGGTGAGCGGAACCGGGTACCCGATCAATTATCTTAGAACAAAGACCGAAACGGTCAAAATCGGGTTCAAGAAAAGAGAATCGTTCCCGAAATCGGTACTAACCGGGTTCAAAGTTTTTGGAACGATCCTGGAACCGGTGGGAACCGATTCCGAAACCAGGTACCCAGTCCTTGTTTGAACTATTTCATTTTTAAGGTTTATAATAACAAATTAGCTAAATTACGTATACTACATGCCATTAGCTCCCTACGTAATTATTAATTACTAGTCCAATTGCATATTTTAACCTAAAAATGGTTTAAATTTTATAATGTCTGACTTTATATTAAAGATTTGGTACTGGGTACCCGGTTGAAGAACCGGTACCAACAGTTACCCAGTCCCAGAATCGATCCCACCAGGTACCCACTGGGTACCGGGTCTCGAAAGTTTATACCCAGAATCGGAACCGGTCATAACCAATTTCAAATGGTTCTAGGTCCGGGACTTGGTACCCAATATTTTTGCACACCCCTATTGGTGATAGAAATGTTCTTATTGAGAGAGAAAATAAAAGTTGTGTCGAAATTCCTCACATTTAAATACAAAAAAAAAGAGAGAGAGAGACTAAATACATCCGCCAATTAGTTTTTCTATAGAACCAGATAGGGTTCCATTACGGAGCCCTATATAATACATGACATTCACCCCACTGTGCATTTATAAAAAAAGAAACAAAAAATAAAAAGAAAAAAAATAATTAAGGGCTCAGATGAATGTCATGTCATTTATAAGGTTTCATAATGGAGCCCTATCTGATTTTATAGAATAATCGATTACTTAATACATACACCTATGTTTAATTTAGTTTTTTTTTCACTACATACATTTACATCCCTTCAAAACCAATAATAACTCTGAGTAAAAATAAAAGTAAAATAACCATGTAATTGTAGCTTGCAATATGTATTTTACTTAAACAATGAAAAGGAAAAAAAATAATTATTTATGTCATATTGGATCATCTAAAAACAATTGAAGTGGTGATTGCAGCTTTTCCGTAATAGGCGTGCAAATTTCACAGAAAGCTTTTATATATAGAATGCATATCACGCGAGGATTAAATTTCTGCAAATTTGCACACTTTTAAGCCATTTCAATCGTTATGACAATTTATACATAGCACATACCACAAACACCACGATCAATTTCCACAAAATCAATGTGACTGGGAATTGTGAGTATTATTTTTAACCAAAAGTTTTTTGCCACTCAAAAAGCTGGCATTAGCCTTTGATTAGTCATTTTTTATCCCACCGAATATGTACGAACCCACCAAAAAGGCACGGGAGATATTTTAGCATTATTGTTGTAAATAGAAAATGAGAAAAACAATTTATTATTTATTTTGACATGGGTTTTACTAGTGTCTATAAATACAAGAATTATAAAAATCAGATTTCATTGCAATCAATTTGATAAACTCATAAAACACACGATACAATGAAAAAGTCTACTATGGTTTCCCTTATCCTCTTCTGCTTCATTTTCTCACTTCTTTGGGCTAAATGCCATTGCTGATCAAGGGGGCAAAAACGTAACTTCAGCTGCGGTGGCCCAAGCCAATATGACGGGCTCGTCACCGACTTCTTTTGGGTCGTTCATAATGGCCGATGACCCATTAACTGTTGGGCCGGAGTTCTTATCTAAACGGGTGGGCTATGCAAAGAGGTTTTATGGAGCGGCCTCTTTGGAGGAAGTGGGCCTGGTCATGGCCATGACCTGTCCTTTGTATTTACGGATGGATTGTACAATGGTAGCTCGCTTTCTATTTTTATTAATCTCTATGGCGTTTTATTTTATACTTAGTGCTTAACCCGTGCAATACACGAAACGAATTAAATTGATCGTGTAAATTAATTCGACGTAAGTATAATATTATTAATTTATTAATGTAATATAATAACTTAAAATACTCAAGTCATGATTTGGTCAACACGAGCAAATTTAAAACAAAAGACGTGGATATACGCATCTCGTTTTATTTATTAATTCACCTCACTAAAAATAATATCACAAAACTGTCAATATTATTCTTAAACCCTACACCCCAAAATACTTCATCTCCTTCAACTCTCCACCACCATTGCAACCATCGTCCATCACTGCCACCACTGCCATGGCTATTGAAAAACATAAACAAAACATGCACACAGAAATACGTTTCCGCCGTCGTGTCATTGGAGAAAGAAAAAGAAAAAAAATGTCTTGAAATAAGTCGTTCGAACCAAATTTTCGAACACAAAATATAGATTTAAAAAATCGATTCGAACACAAAATACAACTGCGAAAAATTGATTTGTACACAAAACACATGTTCGAAAAATTAGTCTGAACGCCCCCTTCAAGGGGTGTTCAAATTTTTTTTTCGAACAACGTTGTATTGTTCGATTAAAAATTTCAAACACATGACATATGCTCGAGAAACCAGAGACGAACACCCCTATTTTTGCATCTGTTTCTTACTATTTGTCACCCAGATACATCACTTACCTTTCACCACCCATCACATTTTTTCTTCTTCCTGTTCGACGGTGGCGGCGAAGGTGTGATTGACGATGATAATGACAGAGTTGGAGTGGTGGTGAAAGGTTAGAGAAGATGATGTGTTTGGGGGTGTAGCGTAATTTTGGCATTTTTGTTGATTTTTTCTTAGTGGGGTGAACTCATTGATAGATGAGGTGCCTATATTCGCGGCCTAAAATAAATTAAAGGTAAATAATTGCACATTTATATATTATGAAACAACTTTTTACACACTACATTATACGTCAAATTATAGTTTAACTCATATGACAATAGTTTCAAACTCTCCCATTTAGTTAGTCGCGAAACAATTATATTAGTCACTTTTATTACAAATCATTAAGTTCATCTCTTTGTTTAGTCATTGTATCAAAGACAAAGTGAATATCTTATAATAAATTTAGACTTTTCTAATTATCGGCATCCGTTGTACTTGTTTTTCATCATGTACATGAAAGTTTATCATTAGATTATGTCAGAATTCAATCAAATCAATTTGTTTGAGTACAACTGAATAATCTAGTTGTAATTTAGTCGTACTTTGTTGTACGTTTTATTTTTTATATAATTTATATTAACATAATTATAAAATTATTAAATAAATCTTTAACCAATAAAAATATAATACTTGTAATATAAATTTCAAAAAAATATATTAAATCAACTAAATAAATACAAAGAATTGTAGTTAGATTATAAATATATATTAATTAAATTAAAATTAAAAAAATACAAAAATCATATATATTATAAAAAAATATAAAATAAATCCTAGACTATTTTAAAACTGGATTATAATATTATGAATTCTAAATAATTATTTAATAATAAGAAAAAATAGAAAAATGTTATAAAATAATAAAATAAATCATAAAAGAATATGAAATATGTTAAATATATATAAGAAATATATTTCATATACAAATACTTATCAAATAATTTAAAAAGGAGATTATGAAGATAGAAATAGATTAAATAATATAAAATAAATCTTATTTCACAATAATTCTATAAACTAAATTAAAAATAATTGAATTCCTGAATAATCATTTACTAAATCCTAAAAGTAGCAAAACACACTTAAAATTCTATAAATAATAAAATAATCAAAAAATAGGAATTTAGTTAAATAAATATAACTTATATATGTTTTAATTATAAATGGTTCTTAATAATTTCTAAAATGAAATAAAATATAAATATAAACATTGTAATATAATATAATAATAGAAATATGAAATTATTTTGAAATCAGATAAAAATATAATAAAATTATCATTAATTTTTAAATATTTATTTTAAATACATTGAAGAAATAAATTGACGATCGTGATAAAGTAAATTAAATAAACATATAAAATTTAATTTTAAATAATTTTTTTATCTATTAAAAGTTGATAATAAAATAATAACAAAGATAAAGAAGTTAAAAAATATAATAAAATAAATCTTAAAATATTTCAAAACAAAAAGTAATATACTCAATTAATATTATATTATAAAAAGTCATCTACTAAATATAGAAAATAAAAAATATTTATAAATATTGTAAAAATATATAATATACTGAAAAAAGGAAAAAAAAATAGCAAATAAATGAGACATCGTATTAAAATCTTAAATGAGGGCCTTTGTATTCTATTTTACAATAGTTATTTTTTTAAAATCAGCCTAGTAATTGACTCGAGATAGCCACTGAGTAATTAACCACTATGTCATCGAGTTAGTGGATGAACCCGATAATAAATTAAAATTTATATATAGATTTCAGTTTATACAAAAGTAATTATATAACCAAGAGTAATAAATAATTTATGTGTGGATTTCTAACGTTAAATACTTAAAGTCATAGTAATTTGTCACAAATTATTAATATAAAAACGTCATAAATGACTATTTAGTTAAGAATTTTGAATAATATATTGAATTCTTTATATTATGCGATTATATAATCATTTTTTTGTTCTGCCCACATATAAATTTGATTTCAAATTTTAATCAAATAATTGTATAGTTTTATTTATATTTCACTTATGTTCATAATATAATTTTTTTAATTTTTTTTTAGAAAAAAAAAAGTGTCATTGTCAAGTTTGTGACACATTTAGTGTCAAAGTTTGGATCATCCGAGTTGTACTTGAGTCACATATAGAAAATTGAAAATATGACGCTATTAGGTTTGTCCTCGTATCACCTGATTTGATCAACAAATAAAATTATGTAAGAAAACATAAGTTCTTGTTATTGATTATAATTTTTTCTTGTCTTCGTTGCATCAATTTTCTATTTGTACTCATTCTATCTTTTT
Source organism: Phtheirospermum japonicum (assembly GCA_014905375.1). Classification (NCBI taxonomy): domain Eukaryota; kingdom Viridiplantae; phylum Streptophyta; class Magnoliopsida; order Lamiales; family Orobanchaceae; genus Phtheirospermum; species Phtheirospermum japonicum. The sequence goes on from BMAC01000178.1 coordinate 277,727, forward strand.
TTTTTATGTTAACAAAATTATTAAATAATTTTTTAAAATCAAATTATAAATTTTTATATTTTTTTTTATTCATTTTATTCTTGTTCCCCGTTCTGTTTATATTATATTATATTTCTTATAATTTTTTGTTTTTGATTTTATATTTAGTTAATAATTTTCTATAATTTAAAGGTACTTTCTTTGTAGCTATGAGTTCATATTTAATTTTATAATATTAGCAACTTCTTAGTTTATTTTCTATATTTTTTTTTATTTATCAAATAACTATTTATAATTTAATTATAAGTTATTATATTTTATTTATAATAAAAAAAATTATTTGATATCATTTGACATATTTATATTTTGATTTACTCTTACTGGTTTTGCATATTTATAAATTAATTATTTAGATATATTTATATATTATATATTATATATTTAGATTTTTTAGATTTCTTATACACACACACACACACAATATTTTTGTAGTTGCTATTATTATTCTTTATTTGATTTTATATTTTTATCGATTCTCTTTTTTACTTTTATATTTATTTAATAATTTTAGAGAATCTAATTATAATTTTTTTTTCGAGTTAATTGAACTTATTTTATGAATTTTCTCTTTAATTTTATTTGATTATTGAATTTTCGGTTTTGTTTCATATTTATTAAATAAGTATTTATATTTTAATTATAAATTCTTATATTTTTATCTATATGATTTTATTAGTATTTTCAGTTTTATTCAAAGAACTTGAAAAATATTTATGTTTTACATTTGCTTTTTTCGTTTTCTCAAATATATTAACTAATTATTTACATATATTTATATATTTATTTTAAATAATTTTTTATATTTTATATTTTCTTAAAAAAATTTATATTATTTTTATTTTTCTCAGCTTATTTATTATTATACACAATTCTTCTATATATTTAATATTTCTTTATATAAATCATAATTTTCAAAAGAATATTATTATATACATAATAAATATGTATACTACATATAGTAAGTAAAATAGGCGGGAAAATTTTGAGAAATATTTTTAGAAATCATAGGCTTTATATATATATACTAGTATTGTACCCGTGCGTTGCACGATAATTTTTTATTTTATTTTATTTAAAATAAAAAGATTTATTTAAAATGTATTAAAATATTTAAATAAGTAATTGTATATATGTATACTTAAGTTATATATATCTCTCAGTGTGTGTGTGTGTATTTCGGTAAGAACCATCACTGGTTCTCACACCAGAGATGGTTTTACCATAACTGCTCCCTATATATAAATCATCTAAATATTATTTAAAGATCGAATAGTATTCAAAATGATATAACCTGATTCATAAAAAGGATTGTTATTAGACGAAATATAATTTACAAATTATGATAAATTTTCTTATACACAATATTTGTAGTTTTATTACTATATTTATTCTCATCATCGTCGATCAATATTTGTAAACCCATACGATTGGTCACCCTTTGATATAGCAACGTATAACTGATCATGGCTGAAAACAAGCTTCTTCAGGAAAATTTCAACGTGAGAGGGATATTGTCCTTGAATTTTGTTGATCATCATAGCATATGACACAGTCAGAGGAAATTATCATCGTTGAAACTTGAAAGGAACATCGAACAGGATGGTGTGACAGTCATTCTAGGGATTAACAACAATTCACCTGCATTGCTTCCTTGAGAAATATTAGCTTATACAATATGCCCGTCAAGTTTTAGCTTACAATATTAGCTTACACAACACACGGGAATGATCGATATTTCTCAACAACATGAGTGGAATTCTAATGTTTAGTTTTAGCTCATAGAGGCAATCCATAATATTTAATGGTATTTAGAAACTCTAGTGAGTGGACGTCCTACAATATGTCAATGTTTGAGTCAGATTTGCATGCATTATCAGAGTTAAGATATACTTCACATTCTCCATAATTTTATGATATCATATATTTATTAATCAAATTGACGACATCAAATGTTGGAGAAATAATAGCCCGACCCTCCAAATAGGCGAAACATTCAGTAGTTTTTCCAAATTGTGGATATGTGCTCACTACAATTGACAGAATATGGTCACTATCATCTTTCAATAACAGATAACTTAGATTTCAATTTGAACGATACCATCATTTGGTCCTCCAACTATTACATCTCCTATACTATTTATTAAGTTGAAAACTTTCTTTAAATTGACACAATTGAGATCTGAATTGTGATTTTACAGCACTACAATATTGGTCTACTTCAAAACTATGTAATGAGTCCATAAATGCGAATATTTGATCACCGTGTGAACTATGTCTGGTCTAGTACTTTTTAGAACAACCGACAAAATTTGATGAAAATCTCCACCAAGAATTATTACTTTGTTACCAAATGAAAGTTGCGTATTAGAATTGTTTTGCGATCTCATCACGTTTTTCAATGATTTGTCCAGAGTATCAAAATAATGGTTATGCATCGTTGGAGTTTCGTCCCAGATAATGAGATGCGCATCCACCATTAATTTTGCAAGTGGAGTACCAGTAATGATCGAAATCTTGGTGGATGTTAAAAGTAACCCTAAATCTAGAATGCCCAGTTCTTCCTTTTGAAGAAGAATAAAAGTTATGTCATTAGATATTACATTAAGAATAATTCCACTATTAGATTTAACAGTTGTAAAAAGCACCCTATGTGTCTATAGATGATAAATACACCACTCTTGGTTAAATATATTGCATCCACTACTTTATCAATTTTGGCGGAATATAGTAAATTCGTACTAATGAAAACAAATCTAGTTTCCAAGGTGTCCATCTTTTGTGTTTGAGTACTAAATTTTTTTTTTAGGAAACTGAACATAAGGCAAACTCCATGCTTCCAGATTTTTCTTATTTATCTCGAACCAACCTAAAACTTCTGTGTTTTTAAGTATGACATGAATGGTTTCAAAATTACTGTGTTTAGCAACATTTGCTTTAAGAGGCAATCTTCCCATTTTTTTTATTTTCGAATTAGTTGATCTTTTTCCAAATCTATTCTTGTTGATGTCATAGTGTTCATTCCACTTAGTGTTGGGTTTGCACTTGTATTGTTTACGCGATTTTTGAGATATTAACAAAGTACATTATTTTATGAGATCAATTCAAATAAAAAAAGTATTGAATCGTAATAATATTTTATAAACAACATGTTGATAGCCAATAAAAGTAATATCAAATTATATTGTATTTTGAATTTTTGTATAATTTAATTAAATAAAGTGATCAAATTATTTTGAGAAAACGTGACGAATTTGATATTGTTGGATTCGAAATGAAAAAAAAAAATAACAAAAAAAAAGTTAAAAAATAACTCAAAATAAAAATCAAAATAACATATAAGTGATTATATATATATTATATATATGTATATATATATATATATATATATTATTTTTTATTATTTTATTATTAATTAGAGTATCTATTCTAATTATGCTAGAGATTCCTACATAATTAAAAGAGAAAACTAATCCAAGGTGGTTTTTTAATTAAAAAAAGAAACCAAATTATAATAATATTAAATAAGGTATCTATCATAACTATGTTAAGAAAATCCCTACATAACTAAAAAAAATGAAATAATCCTACATGACATTTACGTGGCATTTTTTCTCTTTCCTACTCATATATTTTTTTTTCTCTCTCCAGACCTCTCCTTTAATATATATATAAATTTATTAAATAATTATTTGTAATTTAATTTAAGTTATTATATTTTATTTATAATAAAAATATATTTATTTGATATCATTTGACATATTTATATTTTGATTTACTTTTTGAGGTTTTGCAGATTTATAAACTAATTATTTAGACTTATTTATATATTTTATATATATATATTATATATTTATATTTTATTTTTCAGATTTCTTACACACACACACAATATTCTTTTGGTTGCTATTATTATTTTTATTTTATTTTATATTTTTATTGATTCTCATTTTTATTTTTATATTTATTTAATAATTTTATAGAATCTCATTATAAATTTTTTTTTTAATTTTATTTGATTGTTGAATTTTCAGTTTTGTTTTATTTTTATTAAATAAATATTTATAGTTTAACTGTAAGTTCTTATATTTTTGTCTATATTTAATTTTATTTGATAAACTCATAAAACTCATAAAACACACGATACAATGAAAAAGTCTACTATGGTTTCCCTTATCCTCTTCTGCTTCATTTTCTCACTTCTTTGGGCTAAATGCCAT
>BMAC01000178.1:283012-347897 GCA_014905375.1 Phtheirospermum japonicum
AAAAAAAAAAGGAAAAACACACAATAAAATTTTATGGTGTATATATTGTAAAAGTAATATGAAATAATTCAAATAATTAAAGATAAACAAAATTGAAATAAAAAATTGAATCGATTTATAATTACATGAATATAAGAAAAATATATAAGTGTAAAAAAGTTTAGAAGTTTAGAATCTGGGCCAATATGTGTTAGCCCAACATATTGAATCGATTCAATATAAAAGTTTAGAAGTTTAGAAGCTAGGCATTGATAATAAGGTCATAATAAGGCCAATATGTGTTAGCCCAAAATATGTTTAGAAGCTGAGCCAATATGTGTTAGCCCAACATATAGAAGTTTAGAAGCTGGGCCAATAAAAAGTTGAATCGATTCCATATAAACACCATGAAATTATAAAAGTTTAGAAGTTTAGAAGCTAGCCCAACATGAGGTTTAGAAGTTTAAAAATATAAACAAAATTGTGCTTCTGTTTTTTTAAGTTTAGAAGTTAAAAAAGTTAATAATATTGTTTCTACAAAATTAATAAGCTAAAAGAGAACTTAGCTTAAGAAGCCGCATAATTAGGATTAAAAAGTTTCATTATTCCAACAAAATAAGTTAAAAGAGTTTAGAATCACTTTTTTTTAAGTTTAGATTCTAAAAAAGTTAATAATATTATTTCTACAAAATTAATAAATTAAAAGAGAACTTAGCTTAAACAGTCGCATAAGCAGGATTAAAAATTTTTATTATTCCAACAAAATAAGGTAAAAGAGTTTAGAATCACTTTTTTTAAAGTTTAGAAGCTAAAAAAGTTAATAATATTGTTTCTACAAAACTAATAAGCTAAAAGAGAACTTAACTTAAGCAGCCGCATAAGCAGGATAAAAAAGTTTCATTATTCCAACAAAATAAGTTAAAAGAGTTTACAATCACTTTTTTTTGAGTTTAGAAGCTAAAAAAGTTAATAATATTATTCTAACAAAATTAATAAGTTAAAAGTTAAATGATACTCTTATTAATATATTATCTTAATCTTAAACCATCCAATTTAGGTTAAGTTAATCTAATGGTAATTAGCTTAGTAGCTCCTAGGACCAGCTTTTTTTATGCTGGTCCTACCCCGAGAATCCATTTCATTGGCAACCTTCAAACGTAATAATAAATATATTCAACGATTCTAAATATATAAATTGTGAATTTATATACAATTTATAAAAAAATCAATCCTGCAGAGTAACTAACTTTATATTCAAGAGAATGACTTAGGAAAACAACTCTTAAACTATCCGAACGAATGACTCTTAAATGAATTATGTGATAATTCATAAATTCGGGTCAATCAACTATTTTTGATTAGAAAATTATAATGATTATCCTTAAACTACATTAAGTTTTTTTAAATTAATGAAAAAATATAATGCTTTCAGGCATATGTTTGGTGTGTGCTTGGTGAAGAAAGATTAAAGATGGAGCCACAACATTTCTATTATTAACGAAAATCATAGACGATAGCACAATTTACATAGAACTTATATATAATTTCCATCTCACCTGCCACAGCAACATCATTGATACCTACCTGGATAGTTTGCTTGCTAGCATAGTCGTTGTAACATCAAAAACATAATATTCAACATCAAAAGAAAAAAAAATAGCACCAAATATTATAAAAACTCTTTAAGCCTATTCCAACAAACAAAGGAATTATACAACCAAATTCTTTAAGCGATGGAGATTTTATTTGGCACAAAAGCAAATTTCATTAAAATGACAAAAAGTAAATTAAAAGGGAAAAAGTTGTGGGGTAGATTTTATGAATAAATCTTTGAATATACCATATTGTAACAAAATGAAAAGTCGAAAAATTCGTAACAGGAAATATTTTTTGAATCTACAAAATGCGAGAAAATTCAGAGAAGTCGATTAACGAAATATTATGAAAATTGAAGACCCAAAAAAAACAAAATAAAAATAAAAACAAATTACAGGCTTTTGCGTTTAGTCCATTTCTGAGCAGATTGGTAAAATCATTCCTCAATACTTATGCATTGCAATTCTTTTCTTCATTATTATCTCGATTCTTGACCTCGCCATCTTAATATCGGATTTGTTATTCCATGAGAAAAAAATAACCCTAAAATCAAACCAAGATAAATAACAAAAAAGAAAATAAAAAAGAGCTTATTTACCATCGAATCTACACTTTCCATTTGCAATAGAATTTGCCCTTCAAATGGTTGGATTTTAATATACAAAGAGATACAAATAGATAAACGCTATATATATACATGTAGAAGGTTGACAATTCATGTCGGATTAATATTACAATAATCTCCACAGATCGATAAATTACGTGTTGATAATCTCCATTAAAAAAAAAGATCTGATTAGATTCCAGAAAAAGCAAATATAGATCGACGAAAGAAGGAAACAAATAGATCTGGCTAGATTGACGGAGGAGCAAGAAAGAAAAAAAAAAGGAGATAATTCAACTGAGTGTAATAAAATATATTTAATTAATGCAAGCAACATAAAATACATAAACGGGTGTTCGAAAAGAAATAGAACATTAGAACATAGAAATTTTAAATACTGAAACATAGATCCAACAAATATAAGCAAACTTCAAATTCATGAACCTTGAAAAAAAGAAATAGAACATACCTGATCATTATGTCGAGGGAATAAGACCGTCTTAGAAAATGGATTTTGCACATCTGTCCAACGCTCACGTGAAGACAACGCCATCAAGACAACACTCACATGAGGTAAATCCTTTTCTGGGGAACGTAGAGCTCGTTTCTTGGGTCACGTTTCCTCATGGCTCTCAATCCCATTTCATATCAACTGATGCTACACCGAGCCTCATCACACCTGCATATCAATAGAAAATAAATAAATAAATAATAATAATAAATGGTTTACCGACTGATGTCAGTGAACACCTTGAATAGCTCCATGTTGGTTGCACACGCATCATCATGATCATTTCCAAACCTAGTAACCAAAAGTGACTGTTCGATCTTATCAATTTGACTTCCTTGAATTATCTCTCCATTGCAGAATGTGCCTTTACCAGCAGCTGCAGCAAAATTCTGAGTATTCAAACATTTGGGTCCACCAACAAACTCTACCACGTTGGCAGTGGCTGGGTTACCTTTATGATTCTTAATGGATATAGAAGAAAAATGAATAATCACGTATTTGCATATGTTACCTTATCATGCAGCGGTCATTGGATACCAACACATATCTATCAAACACGCAGAATTTGGCCCTGTTCATGCAAGAAACCGTTCCCCCCGCCTTTTTCAATTATCTGCTAAAAACACAAACTCGAAATTGCAACAACCAAATAGGGAATGAGAAATTTATGAAATTAAGAATGTGAATTAGTAATATCAAAAAAAAAAATATTGTTCACTTTAAATATCTAGTCTACTGATGGTAATCTCGGCTTCAGCAGCCTTGGGATTGGGTTCGGAAGATTTTTTCGGTCGATCATTCTTGGCAGTTTTACCATCTGTGGTAAGAATGAATATAAATTGAGTTGAGCAATGCTGTTAAATATATTTACATCAGGGGTTATTTGACTTTTCCAGGCACATGATAAATGTGATTTTTACATCCCAAGGGAAACCGGAACCGGAACCAAGTTTGTATTTCTCGCATGTTTATAACAAAGTTAGCATTAAAAGGGTATTTCTCCTTCTTTCACACTAAGTTAGAATCTTGCACAGGAACATGCACCAAGAGAGTCAAAATATCTACCAAACCAAGCAACAACCAAGAAAGCAATAAGTGGAAGAAAAATCTCTATAATAATGAGAACATCATCTGCACACGAACATGCCGGCTTAGTTTTAGATGCCTAGCCACATTATTTGAAAAAAAAAAAAAAAAAATCAGACGACAAAAAAGAATAAGAAAGAACAAAAAAGCATCCACGAAAAGGTAGAGTACCACCTCACAAGCATCTTGATATGATTAGAATTTTGTCAATCTGTTTCTCATTAGCTCTTTTCATTGAAGAAGTTAAGATGAAACATATGTAAAAAATAAACATACAATTGCAAGCTCGTCTTCTTCGTCCTCCCATGAATCCTTCACTTCATTATCATCCCAATTACTTTAGTTTATTATCCTTCTTTAGAAGATTTGGAACAGGCTCATTCTCTGCAACACCACACACACGATATTAATCTACCAACATTCACACCTCCAAACAAATCTATAATTTAAAACAAATGAGAATGAGCCTGGAATCGTAGATCGACAATAAAAAAAATTTCTCAAATTATTCATAGACGACACAAATCATAGATCGATAAATATATTCACATACACGACAATATTCCTGGAATCCCTAAGATCATCATAAATATACACAAATCATAGATCAACAAATTCACAAATCACAAAGAAGATTATGTACAGAAAATTGATCTAGAACATATGCTTAACAACTCATTGGAACGTTACCCTCGACTCGATTCGTATTTGATAAGAGCACCAAAGTTCCAGATTCACAATTATGACTCTTCTCTAAAAAAAAAAAAAGTAAATAAATAAAATTAAAAAATGTGCTTTTCTTATCCTGTAATTAGAAAAGGGAGATACTTTCACCCTTTAACATTAGACATTATACACAAAGCCACACAGATTGTCCGAAAAGCTCATGTGCCCACTGTCATTAAGCATCGTCAAAGTTAATTTACCATCATCAAGCCGCGTTGATTGTTATCAGGTTGGTTCCTACTTCAAAATATTAGCTCAACAACACTATTAATAATATAAATTATAATTATAAAATAATATTAAATATAAAAAATGAATCACATATTTGAGACATTTCTGCACAGACTTTTCATGAACAACAACAAATTGCATATATGTTTAAAAAAAAATCTTGAAATCAATTCAACAAATTTTAATTGCATATATGTAAACAATTATGAACGAATTCTGCATATATTTAATTAAACTCATCAACACAAATAAATAAAACTAATTATGCAATTGATATAATTAATTACTTCAAGTCAGTGACTTATAAAACTATCAGGTAAACAGACAAAATTAACACATTTGTAGAAATAAATAAATATATAATATATATATATATATATATATATATATATATATATATATATATATTATATATATATTATATATATATATATATATATATGGCCTTATTTTCTTTAATATATACAGTTTATTATATTAATTTTTTCTCATTTTTCTGGTTTCGTTATATAAATTTGATTTTATTTTTTTGTTAGGACTTCTAAAGAATAATAGTAAAGGGTTTACCGTTTGGTAAAGATCCGCTATCTTACCTCTTGGGATTGAGGCACCAATTCCTTTAATTCATCTAACCAATGTGATATTTTCAGCCTGCGACACTAAAAGAATGAACAAAGAGAAATCAGAAACTGATGCCTCATTTGAACTTTATATAAGCTGACAACTCCATCTAAGTAACTAATGCTTACACGATCTGCAGCATACGACCATATTATTATTATTATTATACCCTTGATTATTACACTTAAGTGTCCTTGCAAGCATACAACCTCAAAACGTGATTGTCCTATTTTACTATACATAAATAGACACAATTATTAAATAAAAATAAATAAGAAGAAGAAGAAACAGAAAGTATCATGTAAAAGTAGTGGTTGTGGGTTCCATTGAGATTTTTAGGAGATGTATAGCTTCCCATGTCACGATTTTGACTGTTTCAAAAGAAGTTGTAATCAAATGATATATACAGTTGGTTATACAATTAACAGTTTTCTTAGGAGCATGTGGTAAATATCGTAACATATGGTAAATTTTTATTTTAAAGAAAATTGAAATAGACTGGAAAATGCATAATTTGATCTTACAGAATCCTTAAACTGCTGATTAACTTGTTGAATCACATCCATCAAGCTGTCAAGTTTTCCAAGGATGAAGTCTTCACAAATTTTCTGAAATGATTTTCATTAAAAAAAATCAACTGTACAAAATCATAAAAGTTTGAAACTAATGATATATCAGGAACATTGGCAAAATTAATAGAAAAAAAACTAAATTAATCAAACCGTAAATTAACTTGACGTTGGCAACATAATTTTGATAAATGTAGTGACCAAATGGGAAGATATCTTATTGCTACGTCTCTTCTCAAACACAGAACCCACAAAAAATAAAATTAGACAATAATACATGTATATCAGTATGATTACAGAAACGGGAAGACATCTTACTGTAATCGCATCAATCAACAAACAGAAATTAGACACATCCACATGTATATTAGCATGATTACATGGATCAACAAAAAACCAAACCTAAGAGCATCTACTTAAGATGAAAATTATCAGAAAAATGAATAAATAAAATATTAAAAATGAATATTGGAGCAATATTAGGAATCACAGTAAATATATGGGAAAAATCAAAAAATAGATTAAAAAACGAATGAGAACATACATCACTTCTCGAAGGGATTGAAGAACTGGAGGCCCGGCTGAGCGATGCGGTTGAAGCGACACCACGTCTTGACGACTCCAGATCTGAAATATATTAAAAAACGAATGAGAACATACATCACTTCTTTTTTTTGTAAAAAATCAAAAATCGAAGATTCAGTTCATCTGGATCGAACATAGATTAAAAAATCAAAAATAGATCGAACAAAAAATTAAAGAAAAAAAAAGAAGTTGGGCGCAAAATATATTTTACAAAAAAAGAAAAAGAAGAAAAAAAAATCGAAGATTCAGTCTGGATCGAACAAAAAATTAAAGAAAAAAGGGAAAACAAATCGATTTTTTCGGATCGATTTTGATAATCGATTTTTGAGACCTAAAAAAAAAAAGATCTGAATAATTTTATGAAAAGTTTTTGATGATCAGAAAAAGTCAATTTTGATGATTGATTTTGTTCGATTTTTATGGAAAAAATAAGATCGGGAACTCTACAATATCGATTTTCTGTTTGATAAAAAAAATCGATCGAGTTCGTTGATTCAAGTTTTAGCAGAAAGAGAAAAATTAGAAAATTAAAAATGATTCTCACCAATATTTGATTGAGACGCGCTGCAGCGGCGTCCAGTGCGGAGTCTGGTTCGTGGTGGTGGAGCCGGAGCCGGAGCCGGCAAGATTGGCTGTCGGGAGGGTTGGGTTCGGTTAATTAGGGCTGCATTTTTTTTCCTTTCTAACTTTCTTCAGTTTTTATGATTTTTATTATTTATTACTATTATTTTATTTTAAGATGTCAAACTGGAGGAATTAAGGCGAGGAAATGAACAAAAAACCCTAGTTTTTATGACTACAACACAAATTTTTCATCGATTAAAATTATAATCGTTGTTTCTTATAAATCTTTTCCGTCGATTATAAGCGCCCAAAATCTAGAGAAACAACGATTATAAGAAAAATCTGACTGGAGAAAAAATTAGAAGGAAAAAGAAGAAATAAGAATAATAAGAATTACAAATCGGCTTGTGTTTTCTCTGGGATGAGAAAGAAAATAAAGAAAAAATAAGAAGAAAGGGGATGTTCGAGAGAAAGCAGAACCGTGAAAAATTGTGGGCTACAGGCTTAACCCAAAAATAAAAAAAAATTCTTATTTATAGGGGTCAAAATTTTGGCCTCATCCCAAAATAGACCCCCTATGAACCACAAGACGACACGTCATTTTTGAGAGATTTTGATTGGTCCACCTCAGCCTTAAAACACTCACGCCGACAACTCATTAAAGTTAGCAATATTAACAAAATGGAGGATGTCTGTAATTGGTACATATATTTTTGGGGAAGTTATTTTTATTATATAATTATTGTGTAGGGTAATTATTAAAATTGAGTGATGAAATAACTTTTTTTGGGGTAAATCCTTGCAGGCAAACTATCATTGCTTTTTTAGTAATAGTTTCAATTTTAGTAACAGTAATCAACAATTGTAAGTCAAAGAGAATGTGACTATGTGTGACATATTTTAACTACCAGAAAACTGGATTGACTGCGGTTAATATTTGTTGAATATTTTTGGAAATGACTAAGGTGACAATGTACCAATAAATTATTTTTATTTAATTATAATTATTAATTTATTAAAATAAATTAATACATATAATATAATAAAAGGCTGGGATGTGACTTAGCACTTTTGTATGCCTTCAAACTTTAATCACTTTATTATCTTAGCAAAAGAATTGCATTTGCAAGCACGTTTAGCAGTCACGTGATAGACTGTTCCGTACAAACTGCAAAGAATAAACCTTTTTTTTTTTTTTTTTTTTTTTTTTTTTCTTTTTTAAATTTATTCATGATTAACGTGGAAAATGGCGCATGAATCTGTCCAAAATGGCCAACTAATATAGAGGACCACCTAACACCCAGAACGCACATGTACCACGATCACCTAAGTCGTATTGTGCCCCATTTTAATAATCTTTAAACGTAAATATTCGTACTTTCGTAACTTTGTATAATATTAATTTCCATATATTTAACCGTAATTTAACTATAACTTTAAAAAAAAACTTGAAATAAATCTGTACATATGAAACATTAAATTATACTCATTCTATATTTAACTAACATCTCAATATAAAACAGATAATTACATGTCAGACCAATTTTTTCAACCCTTCTCTTGTAGTCAAAGTAATCATAAACAATACTATGGTATTAGAAAATGAAGGAAAGTAGGTATATTCTTGACCCTAATTTATCGGTTATTTGAATTTATGTGGTAAGAAATTTGATTTAAAAAAAACCAATACATCAATATTAATATTATTTATGTGATCAATTATTTTTTCATTAAAAGAAATAAGAGAAAGAAAGAAATAACAATTGAATGATAATGTGAAAATTAAATATAGATATTATCAAATGCGATGTTTAAAATTTAACATTACTTTTGACAATATCAAAATTTTAATATACTATATAATTTTTTTTTTTAATCCTAGGTTAAGTAGACGGTGTGAGGTATCCTTGGGTCTTTGCCCTATCTTGCACACTGTAAAAATTAAACTAATCAATCATTTCAAATATTTTAATAAAATATTAGTTAATATAATTAAAATTTTATTTTTTTCATCATTTATACTATTATAGTTAATTTATTTACTATTTAGTTGGTATCAGTCAAAGTTAATAAATTAATGAATTAATGTAATTTTAATATAATTAAATAAAAATTTAAATAAATGTAGTAATAAAATTGTTAATTTAAACAAAATCTATCTTTCCGTGAGTGAATGAATATTATTTTACCACATATTAAAATAAAAAATAATTACGTTGCCGTGGAGACAACATTTATTTATATAAGCACCATTTATTTATATCTACCCATTTACTAATATTTATAACCAACTTTTGATTCAATAATTATTATTAAATAAAAAATATTGTCATTTCAGTCACCGTAAAAGTTTTCATTAAAATATCAGCGATTAGATCTTGTTTTAGGGGACGGTCCTCAACATGGAATGTCATGAAATTCTATTGAATATTTATTAGTTTATGTAATTCTATAGATTCTATGGATCATTTTATGAATTTCATTGGATTCTAATGAAATTCTATGTACTATATTATAAAATTATGTGAATTTTAATAGATTTTTTTAATGTACTAGAATTACTATACTATTTTTTACAAGAATAATTATCACAACTTAGGAGAATGTACAAATTGCAATAATAATATTTATTGTGCAACATCATCATTAAATGTGAACTATTGAAAAAAAACATAATATTATATTGCCAATTATTTAATTATTTTTTTCTTCAGATAATCAATTTTAAAATTAATTATTATTATTTTTTTATAAATTTGGCAATATTGATATTTTCTCTTATTTTATTTTTATTATAAGATGAATGCTATGTCTTCCTACACAATAAGAAAATACAAAATTAATTTAGAAAAATAAATAACAATTGTTATAATAATAAATATAAAGTTTAACATTGTTTTCTTAAATAGAGGAATATTCCATAAATTATAAACTAAAATAAATAAATTAATAATAAGTTCTCAGTATACTTCACGTGCAAATAAGATAATGTGATTAATGTAATCGTTATCATATTATACTGAAATATGATGATTTTTAAAAATTTTCACAAAGAAATAAATATTTTTAAAATATCATCGATGGGCGCTTTAATTTTTATAATTTATTTTAAAATGCCGACGAACACCACCCTTCAGACAAATATCGTAAGTGACCCGTCGACAATTTCACTATTTTACGGACATACCGATGGGCGTCAGTCGTTTGTGCCAAATACTGGCGGTGACACGTCGACATTTCCCTTGATAAATTGTGGTGCTAAGAATTGACCACACCGCAGATGGATTGCCGACGGGCTCTATCTATTGGTATAAGACCGTCAATATTCTCCCCCGGGAGCAAATCCTTCTACGGTTCGCGTTGATGTCCTTGGTGATGTTGTTCAGGGGCAGATACAGACTTTCGAAATTAGGGGGCACAATAAATTTCACAGAATGACATAAAATTCATGGTCTAATATTTGGTTTCAGATTCTTTTGTAAGCGAGAAGAGAACAAAGAATTATGAATTTAACATCTAATTTAACTTTGAAACCTTTTCAAAAAACTCTCTATGAATGGAGAAGATTTAAAGTCCAAAATTATTCTTTATGCAGGACAATTTTCGAAAAACCTATATTTAGAGGACATAAAACGCGAAAATTTTAAAGATACATGGTAATTTTCGAATCGTCTATATTTACAGAACAAAAATTAAAATGGATCAAATTTACAAAATAAAAATTACAATTTCCCAATAGTAATTGTATAATAGCTTCATATATAAAAATGATGGGGAAATGGTAGAAATTGGGATAGAGAAATAAAAAGAGAAAGTTCATAAACAGATACACGATGCTTTACCTAGTTCATAAAAGAAAAATGAAATTGGAAAACTCAGTTCTTAAGCATCTTTTATGAAAAGACCAAAAAACTAACCTAACACGATTATGATTGGCACAAAGAAGAATCAAAATAAATAAATAAAAGGCTGGCCAATACAACCTATTAATAAACTAGCCTAACATAAAATTAATATAACAGACCCAACATCGAAATGAAATAAACAAGAGATATAGGTCCACAGTATTCAAATTCTAATCAAACATAATTCTCAACTTTAACTTAAGTTTGTAATTTTTATTTTTGTTTCACTATTTTCCTTTTCAATACATGACTGTAATTAGTATTAGCACATATAAGAAAATTTTCACAAAATTCACAGGGGTAGATGCTCCTAGACCCTTGTGTGGATCCGTTGGTAATATCCGTCAATAAATACATTTTCATAGTGTACGTTCTCATTTCTTAACAATTGCTCTTAAATCATTGGTTCATATCCAAAAACGTTTGCTCATATTTTCACACACGATGAGTATTTATCACAATTAACTAAAAATTATATATGTGTTGGCGAATTGATAATTTCTCACACTCATTTCCTCTTCTTTCTTTTTTATTCCTTTTTTTCTGTTTTGTCGAAATTTAGTTTTTGTTCGAGTCTCTTTCATAAAAGTCTCCTTATTATTCTTTTATAATATATATATTTAGCTGATTCTCTTCTACGCAGACTTATTCAATTTATTTGCACATATTGACAATTGTGTAAGGATTCACAAACCGCACATGTACCCCGGCCGGCAACAGATGCATATATTAGTAATTAATTTAATTACTAATATATATGACAGATTTCAAATGTTTAATCAGGGAGAAAAAAAAAAAACCATTTATGTACGAAACTTTATTTAGAAGAATGTAATACAACGTACAAGAAAATGCTCCAGTCAACTCGTGCATATACAAGCACTTATTCCTCATGTCCACACCCTATGTAGAAGCTTAATTTGTGATCAAGAGTTAATTAGCCTAGAGAAGCATAATGCTAGCTTGATCATCAACATAAGTCACATAAAGCGTGTACTCCAAAACACCATAACTCGTCTCCACATCGTATGAGTACAAGCTCGTAATCGCGTACCCGCGCGCAAACCGAAAAGTCCCCGTGCCACCAACCACCGCTAACTCGCGTTCAGGGTTCGCCAGTTGATTCCGTCCGAGAATACTAATCGTGCTCCCATTATACTCTCCCGACGTGAAAACGAAATTGAGGTTCATCGCGAGGGCCGTAGTTTCTAGGTCCGCGGATGTAATGAGCCCTTGGGCTCTACCAACTCTCTCGGAGTTCCTATCGGGCTCGGCTGTCAGCAGGTCATCGAGGACTCTGACTTGGCCGAAATCGGATGGGGAATCGGAAGTGATCGAAGCACGAGCAACTTCGTACACGGTCGGGTTTTCGCCACCTAGCACGTCTTGAACGTAGAAATGAAGCTTGGCTACCTTTTCGTTTCCTAATCGGCCAACGTTTTGGAACCATGTTGACTTTTTTTGGGCATGGTGTGGCAATAGTAGTTTCCTGGCGTGAGAATTTGGGATGGATATGAATAACAAAGAGGAAATAATCAAAAGGAAACCAATTGGGTTCGCCATTATATTAATATTGGATCAAGGAGATTGATTAGTTGGTATAATCAGATTTTAATGGAGGATGGGATCTATATAGGCGCTAGATGAGAAAGGGATCTATACGAGATAATAAATTAGTGTAGCAAGTAGGATTGATATTAACTTTTTTGGTTTTTTATATGCAAGTTGGTAATTTGCTTGCAAAATTTGAAAACTTTCGCTGTTACTTTCCAAGCAGCCGGTGGCTCTAGATATTATAGTCGCATGATCTGCATCTTTATAATGCGGTTTATTATAATGTGGTATTTATTTTGATGTGACGTAGATATTCTCATATAGCTGAGAATTGGAACAATTCTGGGAGTGATTAATTGACCTTTTGTTCGATTCCTCTCTAGTTTGGAAGAAGATGGTGTGTAAAACATGATTTAAAAGAAGAAAAAGAAAAATATGTTGCTAGAAAATTAGTAATGTTTTTTAAATGATTTGACGTAAGAAAACTATGTTGTTAGAAAATTAGTAAGTTTTTCAAAAGAAACGCGAAAAATTAATTAATAAATGTAAAGTGTCAAATAGAGTGTTGGAACTCTTTTCTAAAACGAATATTGTAACGCTATAATATTCACGATTGATAGCAGTTGCCCTAAATTAAAATTAATTTTATCATAACTAAGAAGAACTTGAATACTTAGGATATTCAACAAACAAAATTGTATTTGGAGCAATTAATCTATGAAAGAAAGTTGTATGCGTTTGAATGTATTGTGTTGGAATGAATTAACAACACACTAAAAAACGAGCAAAGTTATTCTTTTCAACTACAATTTCTCATGTTCATTTTCAGGCTTTTGTTTACAATTCGCCGAAATTAAAATCTGGTTACCTTCAATTTTTAACATAAAAAATATAATTGCCCTGGCGAGACGGTAACACCGCTCCACTATTTACAAGAGTTTTAAATATTGACAACAAAAGATGTTGTTTTACCTGACCACTCTGAACCTTGCGAGGTTCTTAAGTGAAATTCCTCTGTGTTTGAATGAATTACACTACAAAAAAAAAATAGTGTTTTACCGAATGAAAAAACCATCGGCAAAATGCCCTTGGTAATTTCATTTATCGAGGGAAAAATCGAGGAAAATCGCCTCTCGGAGAAACCCTCCTCGATACAATTTTTCGAGGGGAGTTTTGCCCTCGAAATTCTATCTGAGGGCATTACCGAAGGTATATTCGTAATTTACGTTGGCCTGAATCTATTTGCCCTCGAAAAAATTGAGGGGAAGATTTGCCTTCGCAAAAATCGAGGGCAATTCCCCTCAAAAAATATTTTAAATTTTTTTTATAAAAAAATAAAAAATTGAGGGAATTATAGCCCTCACTTTTCCGAGGGGGGCTCGCCCTCGGTTTCTTTCGAGGGGAATATTCCCCTCGTTTTCTCCTTTTTTTAATTATTTTTAATTATCAATTTTAATTCCTGTTTAGTTATTCAAATACCCCAAAATATTTTTAAAAAATTATCAATAAACAGACAAATAAATAAACTAATTATTATATAAATATCTGGAAATTTACAATTATTAAATTCGTTCAACAAAAGTATTTAGTAAAAGAGTTTATAAAAATACTCGATAGTCCTATGACGGGGGAGGCTGCGGCAGGAGGTACTGCTGTTAACGAGTTAACAACTCGGCCATCTGGGCGTTTATCTGTACCTGAATTTGCTGTTGCTCACTTAGTAGCTCAGACTTGTTGTATCACTGCTCCATCGCCTGTTGAGCTTGTCTCGTGGCCTCTAACCCCTCCTTCTGCGCCTGTTAAGTCCTATCTTATTGGGAGGAGGAGAAGGAAGAACAACTGGCTCGGAAACCATTCGTCGTAGCCACCAACTTTCCGAACAAGTCGGTGCCATAATGTCGGCCCTTACTCGATCCGAAAACGTCGAGATAAACAAGGACAGGGTTAAATTCGTTATCCGAATCCTATGAAGACGAACATGCCTCATCCAAACGTCGCTCGTACTCCTCCTAAAATACAACTCGTTAGTAAATTCTACATTAAGACCAAAGAACAAATTAAAAATAAGAAATAGACTCACATTAGTATTTTTGGATCTCTTATCGATCCATGTATCGTCGTCCTTCTTGTGCGTATGTACAAAAACTTTGTACGAAGTGGCTGGCTCACCCATCTGCTGCTCTTGTATCAAAAAAGAATTATCAGATAATTAAAATTAAAAATAAACAAATAAATAATATATTATGATTTGAAGTTACTTATGGTATTATAAGAATAATCGACCGTAGATTTAGACCCCCCCCATGCTTCGACATCCCAGTACCCGTACTAGCAGGCTCGCTCCTCTTGTTCTTGCTGCACTGCTCGGACCTCCTTCTGTTCTCGGGCTTATCCCACTCAACATTTCAAACCGTAGTAGAAATGCATGATATATAAAATATAAATCATCTGTAATAATATAAAATTTTAATTTAATAAGAAACATAACATAAACATTTATCTCTAGCTCCCCTCATCAACGACTCTCGGTGGTTGACCACCATTAGCATCACGATACTACTTATACTCATTCGGTCGCTTCCCATACTTGTCATGCATCGTGTGGAGAAAGCTATCTGTATATTCCATAGAGTATACAGGTCGTCTCCCAATAACAAATCCCCTACAAAACAAAATAACAATTACAATTCAGTTGATACATGATTCTCAAGTTATAATAAAGATTAATAAATTTGGACAAAAAATAATAATTACCTGAAACATGTACCACCATAATGCACGAGTTTCCCTAGGGACTGTCTTAAACTTCCACCCGGCGGGATGGAGCTCTTTCTCCATGATCTTTCGGAATATGTTGGTCAGTTTGACCTTCCTGCTATGTAGCCTGTAATTGTATTTGTAGTTACAAATATAATTAATGATAATGATGATTAAAATTTTAAAATTATTAATTTACTTACTTCTTTCCGCCGATATAAATAAGGTATCGCCTTTTTGGTGGGCCCAAGTCCTGTCGAGATGTACCCGCATCGGATGGTGTCGGTGTGGTGGTATCTGTCATTGGTGATGAATGATCGATACTAATGCCCACATAGCCGTCATCAAAATCAGCTAAATGATTAGCCGACTCCATATCCGATCGACCTAGATCAGATCCGCGTCCACGACCTCTCGGCATCTGATAAAATTATATATAATACAAGCATTTTATAAAATACTAATATATATATCAAAAAATTTAATAAATCCAAATATAAACAAATTAGTTAAAACAAGATCATTTACAATATGAACAATTTGCATATATTCAACCAAACTAATGCATTGAGAATAATATTAAAATTTTTATGAAAAACTACTGTTACGCTAAAAAAATTAAAAAATAAAAAGAAAAGCAACAACAACAAAAACTAATAATAAAAAAATTATTACACCTACAAAAATAAATATTAAATATATTATAAATGTCCTTATCTAATTGCAATAAAATGCATTGATAAACACATTATATATCTATGTGAACAAATTAATGTCTTACGCAGAAAAAAAAATTAAAAAAATAAAATAAAATAATATTACATATACTAAAAGTTAGATATACGATATATTTTAATAGAATTATCAGTATCTTATGGATATTAATTTTTTATATCACATCTTTACATGCGACACATGGGTGTTGTATGTTTTAAATATTTACAAATTCAATTTTCTACGGGTTTCTTTTAAATATAAGGTATTTTGCTATATCTTGCAACTAATTTCGTAACCACTTAATAAAATAAAATATCACAGTTCAACGTATGGGCACAGTACTATTACAATATAAAAACCTCACTGATTATGCATAAATATGGTAATTTCACCCAATGAATGATTACATCTACAATAAAGGTTGAATGTGTGTACAAGTTCAGTATTTTCCAATTTTGTGCAAATGCATGCATTCCACGAATGTGGCTGCTAACCGTATATATTGAATGATTGTAATTAATTTTGTACGACGACGAATTTTATGCCTTTTTCCTTTCTTTATTTTATTATTTTTATATACTTTTTATTCATCCATTAACTTATATATACATGTTCAGCTGTCAACAATTAGTTAAATTCATCATTCAGTGTTAGTGTTGAGACAGAGAGAGAAAGAAAAGTGAGATGGAAAAGCTTTGCATAACCTTCCTGCTTAGTTCGATTGTACTAACTGCTATATCGGTGGTTCATGCAAATGAGCCTAATAGCATTGGCAATGGGCCCAATGAAATGAGAAACTGGTTCGAAAAACTTCCTCATATGAAGCGAAAAGTGACTGAGCTTCATTTCTACCTTCATGATATAGTGGCTGGGCCCAATCCAACCAACATCCCCATTACTATGTCCAATTTCACTACCCAGTCACCCACCAATTTCGGTCTAATAGCGGCCATAGACGACCTGCTAACAACAGGGCCCAGCCCAAATTCCACCATTGTGGGCCGAGCCAAGGGGCTGTTTGGCTCGACCTCTTTGGACGACATAGGCTTCCATATGACGTTCAATATTGTGTTTACTAATGGAAAATATAATGGTAGCACTCTGAGCTTAATCGGCCACAACCCTTTCTTGAATGAGTTTCGTGAGCTGCCGATAGTCGGTGGCTCGGGTGTTTTCAGGCTTGCGCGAGGCTTGGCCCTATTGAGCAACCTCGTGCTTAACAATACGTCCGGTGATGCTGTTGTTGAGTACAATGTCGTTGTACTGCACTATTAATTAATACGTCATTGGCCCATTTATATTGTGTGTTTTGATTAAACTTTTTGTATAGATGATTTTTGTTAGGGCTAGTTTTTTATGGCTTCTTGTCTTGAGTATGAAATCAATAATTCGATAAGAGATTATTTTAATCGTTTTGTTACCCGTTCCTTATTTTGGCCGGCCATTTCGCTACTACTATTAATAGAATTTATAATATATAGTATCAGATTTCACGCGAGTTTCGATAGTTGACTGGAACTATGCAAAACTGGATTTGGGCTTTATCCTATTGTATATATAATTGTTCCTTCATTCTAAAGCGAACAATAGTTTACCTTCAATAATTCTAGTACAATGCATTAATTGTTTTGACTTCTGACCCAATCATATTAGTTTTTTATAGTATATTTTTGGAAACACAAAACTAACAATGATTCTCATTTTCTCATTTTTCTGAACCAAAACACTACAAATTCATCCTCAGGCCTAGAAATTTCTATCTAAACTTGTACTTCTAAATATATAATCCATTTTTCACAAGAACCATTACGTCTAAAACTTCTCATCAAAACCTTCAAAAATGTCAAATTGTACTTCTTTTTCATTTTTTTAAATACTTATGATCTTATCGGTAGAGTGGAAGGGAGAGGATAAAGGCTTAAGGCTTACCATTTTAGAAGACCAAGAGTTTTAATAATCTTAGACCGTACATAATAACCTATTTAATTTAAATTTTTAAAAGATACAATATTCATATTTTCTATCTAAAATATATTAAAAAAAACAAATAAGTGGCTATTTTAAATTTTGAGTAAATAAAGAGACAAGATTTAACATGATATACCCCAAACAAATTTGCTATAATTATTTTGAACTTTCAACTTTAAATCTCAGACTTTCGAAACCTCAAAATATATCATCCAAACGTACCCTAAAAAATTGAAAGTTACGGTTGAACCTGTTCAACACCCAAGGGAAAAAAATAAACTCCAGATTTCAAACTCCATGAATCTTTCAAATAATAACGTGGTTTGTTTGTTAGACAAAGGAAAAAAATAAATAAAAAAACTTTGATTGTTTCTTACGCCGCTGCCTTTACGTATATTTCTTCTAATTTTTGTTATATATATTGCCACTTTCAATTTTTTTTTTTAAAATAATAAAAAAAATAATTCAACAGTCGTGCCAGTCATAACGTTAACCCCTATAAATAACGCTTTCTAGTTAATCATTAATTCCCAACGACTTACAATAATAGACAAATTAAGATGGGGAAGCAATTCATACTCTTTATGCTCTTCTCAATAGCAATGGTGGCTGAAGCCAACGGTAACATATTCAAGGGAAAAGAGAAAGTGGCCCAGTTACAATTGTACGTTCAGGACATATTAACTGGGCCAAGTCCATCAAATGTACAGGTGGCCGCAGCCAGGTCTACCTCGACATCCCCAACATTTTTTGGGCTTGTTGCGGTGATTGATGATCCAGTAAGAACAGCGCCCAGTCCAGAAGCTGAGATAGTGGGCCGGGCCCAAGGATTCTTTGCTTTCGCCTCGTTGGAGGAGATAAGCATCCACATGACGTTTGATCTCGTGTTTACGGGTGGCAAATACAATGGGAGCACGCTTAACTTGGTTGGCCGTAATCCGTATCCTCGTGACCACCGTGAACTGTCGGTGGTCGGTGGGTCCGGTGTTTTCCGGTTGGCGCGTGGGTATGTTGGGGTGACAACGGTGTCGATGAATAGTGCGAATGGTGATGCATTTTTTCAGTATAATATTACGGTGTTACATTATTAATAATATAATATGTAATTCCGCTGTCAAAATAATTAATTGCGCAATAAGCATTTAGATAAATACGAGATGCGGCCCGTTTCTTATTAATTTATTGTTGCACCAATATTTGACATTAATATAAATATTGAGTGTATGTATAATAAACTACTAAGTGCAATACTCGGAATAAGAATTAAACAAGAAAATAAATAAAGCCGAAAGAATTGGGTCTTTTTTAGAGTTTTTCTTGGGTTAGAGAGATGATGAGCTAACAACTTTAAAAAAAACTTATTTCTATTTGAAATGTGATATTTACTTTTATTCAGAAAATATGGATTTTAACGTGTTCTTTTTCTTGTTGCAACCAACTTTGTTTTTATTGAATATATATAAATATTTTAGAAAGTTATAAAATGGACTCCACTGAAAAGATCGATGACCTTTCATGAATGAGTACTGTGATCCTACCGATAGTCGGTGGCTCGGGTGTTTTCAGGCTTGCGTGGTTCGGATCTATTGAGCAACTTCGTGTTGATTAAGACGACTGGCTGATAATGATGTTGTTGAGTACATCGTTTTTGTACTGTCGTCGCCCCATTTATATTTTGATTGTTATTTTTGTTTACAATATAATGTTGCATGTTTTGATCGGCAAATTTCAATGTTCTCATGTTTGGCCATCTAGGATTTTTCCTTTTCCTACAGACATATATATTTATGTTTACAAAAAAAAAAAAAAAAAGGGATGTATTTGTATTATGATGTATTGGTTTTTGCACTATAATGTATTGATATGAAATTTTGGCAACGGATGATCCGTTAGTCCGGCCTAACAAGAGTGTTGCCCTAAGTTTTATCATTCAAACATTAAGCAAGGATTCCTTAAGCTGCGTGTTTTGATTCGCAAATTTCAATGTTCTCATGTTTGGCCATCTAGGGTTTTTCCTTTTTTCCTATTATGTATACAAAAAAATATGATTTAACCAACAACGAACAAATTATAGTCCCAGCAATTCTTTTCAATGGTTGTTTTAGTAACTACCCATTTTGCAGATCAATTTCAAACTCTAGGCATCTTTCAAATGGAATCTTTCCTGCACTAATCCGAAAGAAACAGAGAATTGGCATTACATTTTTGTTTCTAAATTGTTAATTTATCCTAAAGCGAATTACACTAATAGCTTACACCACACCACATTCCATGAAATAAATTCTTTTGTAAAATGTTAGCAATATGCCACTTGCATTTTCTCATAACATTGTATTGACTTCGAACTCCAATCCTATCTTAATTGTTCATACATAAAATATATAAAAGATAATTGGGAAACGCAAAACTAGAAAAAGAACTCATGTTCACAAATGAACCCTTAACCATAATATGTTGCCTTTACGTGATAAGCAGATTGCTTATGACTTATAAGGAGCCAACTAGGTGCAACATTGTTACGTCGGCGCATGGCGAGTCGGGTTCTACACAGAGGGAGCATGAGAATATTGAGCCAAGGCGTGGAAGTCGAGTGCGAGTGTCGTCGTTGAGGCTTCGTGGATTCGCAACTTGATAATTAATAATTTATCTTTTATATTAATGTTATTTTCTTATTTTTCAAATTGTTTTCTAGCTTGCTTTCTTGTGGCGGAAGGGGTATTTTTCGCGTCGTCTTTATTATTCTGGGCCGATAGAGTTTAGCCCATTAAGCGCATTTCTATTGTTTAGTATTTAAGTATTCTAAACTCTCGTTTTCGAGGGAGAATAAAATATTAAGTTTTTTTCCCTAATCTAGGGTTAGGAGTTCCGCAGCTCTAATTGCAGCCGAGACGCTTAGCGTTTCATTTGGTGCTTTCATCCGGAGCTCTTGACATGACAGACGGCAAGTCAGCGGCGAAGGATACCGATCTTGCAATTACTAAATTGCTGGAACAATTGGTGCGTCAACAGGGTAATTATGACAAGGAATTGATGCTCCAAAATCAGAAATACTTGGAGGTGTTCGATTCGATGAAAGAGGTAAGGGAATGGATGCGGTCGCGAGATGCATTGGATGACAAGGTGGAAGATCGGAAGGAGGGCGGCGATAGCCGACTCATTCATGGGGAGAGAAAATTGAACGAGCAGGTTGTTAATCAACCACGAATGAATTCTCTCAGGTTGGAATTACTGAAATTTGATGGTTCAGATGCTAGCGGATGGATTTTTCGAATCCAAGAATATTTTGACTACCATGGTACCGAAGACGATCAGCGCTTACGTATCGTCTCTTTCAATCTGAAAGGTCGAGCTTCTGATTGGTATCAATTGATGAAATCTAACAAGATGTTGACTTCATGGCCTGAGTTTCTAAATGCCGTACGCCTGAGATTTGGTCCGTCCCAATTTGAAGATTATACGGGGTAGCTTGCTAAGCTAACACAGCAAGGACTGTTGCAGACTTTCGGAATGAGTTTGAAAGCCTTATGAACCGAGTTTCTAGACTATCTGAGGAGGTTTTTATTTCCTTATATATTTCTGGGCTACAACCAGCAATTCGTGGAGAACTACTACTTACCAAACCAACAACCCTAATGGAAGCTTTTTCGTTGGCTAGAGCATTTGAGTCGCGAAATGAGAGAGTCACAAACATGGCGAAGGCGGTGAACCGTTGGCAGATTAAGAGTCATTCAAGCCAAGTATCGCAACGGCCTAGTACTGAAACTTTGGTGGGAGCAGCAACGCATAAAAATTCTGGGCAACCGAGTCACATAACCAAGGCTTCTGAAGGTTTCAAATCAGAATCTAAAAATAATAAACCAAACTTGCCTATACGTCGTTTATCTGAGATTGAGATGCAGGATCGAAGAGCGAGAGGGCTGTGTTATAATTGTGATCATCGTTGGGTTCGAGGACATCGATGTACTCCACAATTTTTATGCATGTCAAGTGAACTAGAAGAGGACGATGACATTGAGGAAATAGAGGAAACGGAGGAGGAGACGCCGATAATATCTTACGTTTCCAGTTGGAATTCATTGGCAGGTCCAGGAGCCCCCCGTTCTTTGAGGATTTGGGGCAAGGTGGGGCGAATGCGTGCTCATGTGTTAATCGACAGTGGGAGTACCCATAACTTCATTCAACCCGAAGTCGTCGAGCGATTAGGGCTTCGAGTGGAAAAAATCAAGAATTTTAAAGTCTATATAGGGAATGGTGACAGCATGAGGTGTGACTGCAAGTGTCCCAAGGTTCAACTAAATCTCCAGGGAACTAAACATGAAGTTGATTTATTTGTGCTGCCATTACAAGGACCAGAGATTGTGTTGGGAGTACCATGGCTCCAAGGGTTGGGCAGAATTACACAAGACTACACGCAGATGACGATGGAATTTGAATGGGAAGAAAAACGGGCAATTATCCAAGGAATCGAATCCCTGAATCCTCGTAAGATAACTCATCACCAGTTACAAGCATTAGTGGCAAGCGATGAAATCCACAGTTACTACGAGATAGTGATAAGAGAGGAGGAGGATGCATCAAGTTCAGGGGTTGATATCAATGAGTACCCTTCGGTCCCAGAAGAAATTCTTGTGGTTTTGCGCCAACATTCTGCAGTTTTCAGAATCCCAAAAGAATTACCGCCACGACGACCCCATGACCATCGTATTCACCTTCAATCGGGAACTAAGCCGATAAATGTTCGACCTTACCGCTACCCCCATTTTCAAAAAGGAGAGATTGAGAAACTGACAAGGGAAATGCTTGATCAAGGGATAGTCCAAAGAAGTCAAAGTCCATTCTCATCTCCTGTTTTGTTAGTAAAAAAAAAGGATGGCACATACCGTTTTTGTGTGGACTATAGAGCTTTGAATTTGGTTACCGTCAAGGATAAATTTCTTATTCCTACAGTCGATGAGTTGTTTGACGAACTAGAAGGGTCTACAATATTTTCAAAATTGGATTTACGCTCAGGTTATCATCAAATTCATTTGCATGGCGATGATGTGTATAAAACGGCATTCCGAACACATGAAGGACATTATGAGTTTCTTGTCATGCCGTTTGGGCTAACTAACGCGCCATCTACCTTTCAGGCAGCCATGAATGACCTCTTAGGGGTATTTCTGCGTAAGTTTGTCGTTGTATTTTTTGATGATATATTAATTTTTTCCGTGTCGCTTGAGCAGCATAAGGAGCATTTACACAGGGTTCTAGAGTGCTTAGAAAAAAATCAATTCTATGCCAAGATGTCTAAGTGCAAATTTTTCCAACCCTCTGTTGAATATTTGGGGCATGTGATTGATGCCGAGGGCATTCACGTGGATAAAAGAAAAATTGCCGCAATGGTTAATTGGCCAATTCCAAAGAACGTTAAGCAGCTAAGGGTTTTTTTTGGGACTCACGGGGTATTATCGAAGGTTCGTCCGCGGGTGTTCGGAGATTGCATCACCTCTGACCAATCTTTTGCGGAAAGGTGAGTTCAAGTGGGATGACGCTGCGATGGAGGCTTTCACGGCACTCAAGCGAGCTATGAGTGAAGCGCCTGTTCTCAAATTACCTAACTTCCGTGAGCCTTTTGTGGTGGAGTCTGATGCATCCGGGACCGGTATCGGCGCAGTATTAATGCAAGAGGGCCGACCAATATCCTATTTTAGTAAAAAGTTATGTGACTCAAAACGTTCCTTTTCTACATACCATAAGGAACTTCATGCCATTTTTGAAGTCGTTCAAAAGTGGAGACAATATTTACTCGGTAGACCTTTTGTTGTTCGAACAGATCATCGAAGCATTAAAGAACTTATTCAACAAGTGGTACATACCCGGATCAACAAAAGTATGTGAGGAAACTATTGGGATTTGATTTCACCATTGAGTACAAACCAGGGGCTATAAATAAGGCGGCCGATGGATTATCTCGACAGTTTGAGGAGGTTAGTGGTGATATGGGTGAGGTGTTGCTATTAGCAGGTCAAAGTTCTTCATCTTTTCGAGCTATTTTAGAACAAGAAAATAAGGATCTTCCTGATTTACTAAAGCTTCACGAGCAATTCAATCAAGGTGTATTGGACCGACATTATGAGGTGCGACAGAGAGTTATTTATTTTAAAGGAAAATTTTATCTGAGTCCTACTTCGGCCCTAAAGAGGGATGTGCTGCACGAGTTCCATGCATCGCCTATGGCAGGACATGGTGGCGTGAAGCGCACCTTAGTGCGATTAGCTGCTAATTTTTATTGGCCGGGTATGAGAAAGGATGTAGAACAGTTTGTGAGGAGTTGTTTGATCTGTCAGCAACATAAAAGTTCCACTCAGGCTCCAGCGGGGTTATTACAACCTTTACCCATTCCAGAATGTGTTTGGACGGAATTGACGATGGATTTTATCATTGGACTTCATTTATCTCAAGGCAGCACAGTGATATTGGTTGTTGTGGATCGATTAACCAAGGCGGCTCACTTTGGCGCCTTACCTACTCATCACTCGGCGGAACAAACGACCAAGTTATTTGTCGACATGGTGGTGAAATTGCATGGTTTTCCATCCACAATCGTGACGGATAGGGATTCCATCTTCATGGGAAATTTTTTGACGTCGATGTTTCAATTGAGTGGCACAAAATTGTTTCGTGGTACCGCTTACCACCCCCAGACCGACGGGCAATCTGAGATTGTCAACAAAGGATTAGAACAATATTTGAGGCTATTTGTATGTGATCGCCCTACTCGATGGAAAGAGTTCTTGTGTTGGGCGGAGTTTAACTATAACACCAGTCACCACAGCAGCATTAATATGTCACCATTTCAAGCGATGTACAGGTGTCCTCCCCCATCACTCTTACCTTATGATAAAGGCACTAGTCTGAATCAAGCAGTTGACGAGGTACTCAACTCCCGTGACCAAATACTACAAGAATTGAAGAAAAATTTATCTCGCGCTCAAGAACGGATGAAACGATCGGTGGATAAGCACCGCCGTGAACTTGAGTTTGTAGTGGGGGATCACGTCCTGCTTCGCCTACGGACTTATCTTCAGGTGTCGGTGTTAAGGAGAGCTTCGCAGAAGTTGGCTCAATGTTTTTTGGGCCATTTGAAGTCTTAGAACGCGTTGGAAAGGTGGCTTATCGCCTGGCGCTGCCGGAGGGTGCTAAGATACACCCGGTTTTCCATGTTTCCCTCTTCAAACCGTTTCATGGAAATGTGCCTATTATCGAGCCTGAGTTGCCTTGTGTAAATTCCGAGGGTAGAGTGGCAAAAAGAACCAACCTCTTCAAATTAGGTGATTGTGGGACTTGCCCGCAGAAACTGGTTTTCTCCCAGGTCCAAAAACAAGAGGTGTTCTACAGCAATTGCTGAAGATTAAAAGATTCAAGTCCCTTCAAGGATGAAGAAAATCTGGATACAAAATGATCCAATCTTTAAATTTCACCTTCTTGAGAGATCTTGACGTAGTCATTAACTTGGGTTAAGGGGTAAGTTTCCATTGACTTCACTTAAGGCAATGTTGGTTTATAATGTTGTCAGTAATAAAAAGCAACATTGGATCAAGTCACTGAAATCATAATGTGTTCTTTTTAACCTTTTTAGGTCATGAATTTTAGGCATCCCGTAGGACATTCATACTTTGTGAAGGTGCCATCTTGCTGTGCGTATTGTTACGTGTATTCTTGTCTTTCGTGAAATCTCTTAATTTTGTTTTGAATTGAGCTAACTAAGTGTTTCAGTGGAGTTGAAATCGGATGGTTGGACAGGTAATAAGAGGTTAATTTGGCGAGTGAAAAACTGCTTTGCAAAGGCTTTGTTCAACTATGGTGATGGTTTATAAAAATCTAGATCTATCTCGGTTTTAATTTGTAGTTGGAATTTGTAATTTTTATTCTCTAAATAAGAGATAGTGGGCTATTTAAGCATAGAGATCGTGTGTTTTATTTTGAGAAAGAGTGGGGGAGTTATTTCCATTTTGACAAAGTTGAGGTTTTTACTTTTTTCTCCAAATTTTACTGCCTACGACACTCGATTTTCTGTTTGTAGTTGTTTTCAATCTCTTGCAGAATATTGAATTCACCATCACCCAGCAAAACTCCGAAAAAGAAGAAGTCCAAAGCTACCGTGTCCGCCCATGTTGGTTCTGTTGTTATGTCACCGAAACTAACATCCCCTGCAGACAATCCTGTCTCTTCTCAAAGCTTCGATTCTGACAATGTTTCATCTGCCAGTGCACCGATGTCAACATTTGCCGCCGACCACTCTGCTAGCTCTGATGAGGCTCCGTCTCAAGCCGTCGAGATTGAAGACTTGGAACCAATATCCACGAGGTTCTTGGCGAGTGAAGCTGAAGAGATGTTCTTGGAATTTCTAAATCGGGGCTTGATTACTGAGCGTCGAATCCCCCATTGATGTTTTCGTGAAGCAGAATCTGATTGCCTTCCTTAGGCACCGAGGCACCTCTTTGAGCTGGTGTCATGTCTGATGTTGGTTCTGGTCTTCCTAACATCGGTACCAACATGGTTTATGTTTCTGCTTCGTTTGTCCGAGCCCAGTTTACTTTGCTTGATAACCAGGTTGATCAGTTGCAGGCGCTTCGGGACTCGTTTGTTGAGGTCCTTTTGCTTTCAGAACAAAAAGGGAGAGAAGAATGTAGAAGACGCTGCAGATGAATGTGGTTCATTTTTGTTTGTTTTCAACATTGGTTACTTTATTTAGGGGGAGTTTCTAATTTAGGGGGAGTTTCTAATTCAGGGGGAGTTTTTAGTCTTTTAATCATTTTCATGCGTCTTGGGTATTTTGTCCAAAAAGGCAAAAGGGGGAGATTGTTGAGGATTTTATTCTTGGAAATAATTCCTTATTTTGTTATTTGCCTTTCTTGGGACCAAAATATATTAGGGAACTAGAATTAGGACTCTAGATTTTGTTTCTAAGACTTTATTTAGTTTCCTAGTTTGTGTTTAGGACTTGTTTAACTTGTCTACCAAGTTTAGGACTCTAGGACTCTTGTCTATTTAAGAGAAGATAAAGCCAAGAGAAGAGGATACCTTCGATACACTTAAACACACGACTTTTCGAGAAGGAAGAAAGATCTTTTCACGCACGGATTTTTCAAGACAAAGACGCACGACGAGCAAGATAAAGAACACGAAGACTACTTGGAGCCATTGTTCGAGATTAACATGTTCTTCGAAGTTGCGTGACCAACGGAGAAGATCTTGCCATTCCGGTGACAAGTATTTAGTATCAAGTTTATTGATATTTTA
Source organism: Phtheirospermum japonicum (assembly GCA_014905375.1). NCBI lineage: Eukaryota > Viridiplantae > Streptophyta > Magnoliopsida > Lamiales > Orobanchaceae > Phtheirospermum > Phtheirospermum japonicum. The sequence continues at coordinate 310,271 of BMAC01000178.1, forward strand.
GTTTTCATATATTACTTTATTTTTTTGTATTGAATGTAAACAAGAAAGTAATATAGTTTTCGGATTTGTACACCCAAGTTCACAAGTACTTTTTACTTGTGAACTGAATTTGTTATATCGTGTTCTTATACTTTATTCCGCTGCATATATTTTATTTACTCTGGTCGATGTTGTTAATTAATGTTGGTTAACATTGGTTATCAACATCGTAAAACTGAGACTTATTTTTAAATACATAGACCTTCAAATTCTACATTTCCTTTCTCAGAATAACCAACTCTTGAACCACCTAAGGTTTGACAAGCCCTGGGATGTTCTTCATTTTACCTTCATTTCTTTTTCAACTTTTCCATTTCTTTCTTCATCAATTTCCTGATTTTTAGCTTTTAGTATAATTTAGACTTTTAAGCATTGCTCGGATGTTAGACGCGACTTAGTTTCAATTCGTACATTTCCTCGTTTCAACGATTAAACTATCCATTATTAATTAGTAACATTTCAATTTCTTTTCTTTAATTATTCCAATTTGTGTTTCCTTTGATTATGTGTTTTTGTTGGATCGTGATATTTTGGTGGTTAGTTACATTGCAACTTCTCATGATTCTAGGTGTTTGATTTTCAAAATTTTATATACCAATGATTGTTGTTCTTAAAATCTTATTTCCCTATTGTTGCATTTTTCCAAGCTTTTTATTGAATCATGTCCATGTTTGCGTTGAATTTAAGTTGCCGCGTTTCTTGACGAGGTTACTGATATTGTGAAAGAAACTTGGTTGATACCTCAACGGGGTACCCCTCTTTTCCAATTCCAATTGAAGATTACAAATTGTAGGATCCACTTACTCAAATGAAGCAACAGATTCAGAACTGCATCTTCTGAACAAATGAAAAGACTCAAAATGGAGATGGAAAGTATTACGGCTCTGGGTGATGCGAGAGATTGGAATCTTTGGAATGATATCAAGTGACGACTTGATTTAGAGTACAAACATGAAGAGGCATTCTAGAAGCAGAAATCCACAGTGCAATGGCTTAAAGAAGGTGACAAAAATACCAAATTCTACCGTGCATTCACTTCGCAAAAAAGAAAAAAAAAACTGCATCATGAGGCTGGTTGATGACGATTTGAACATTTGTGAGAAGGCCGAGGACATAGAGAGTTATTTCAGACTTCTACAACAAACTCTTCTCTTCTGATGGTTCAACTGGAGACATCAGTCTTTTTGATGGTATCCCTCACTCTATCTTAGCCGACATGAATAAAGCTCTAGTCACCACTGTGGGGGAAATTGAGATTAGAAATGCGCTTTTTGGCTTGAATCCCAATAAAGCTCCAGGCCAAGATGGTATGAATCCCCTTTTATTTCAAACTTTTTGGGATGTTATTAGACACGGTCTTTGTGCTGCTATTTCCTCTTTTTTTTTTTAAATCTAGTAAACTTCTAAAAAGTATCAATCACACTTTCATTTCTCTTATTCCCAAATGCCAAAACCCTGAAAAAATCTCCTAGTTTAGGCCCACCAGCCTTTGTAATGTAACTTATAAAATCATCTCAAAAATCTTGGCTAAATAATTAAACCTTGTTTGTCTAACTATATTAGTTTTAATCAAGGTGATTTTTGTCTGATAGGCTTATTTCTTTATAATATTATCATTGCTCAAGAAGCCTTTCATTTTATTAATAGACATAGATCAGGTAAAAAAAATTATATGGCTATTAAATTGGACATGACTAAAGCTTTTGATAGGGTCGAGTGGAACTGTATTAAGATCATTATGCTTAAAATGGGAGACTCTCCCACCTTTGTCAACTGGATCCTTACCTGTGTGTCTTCTACCTCCCTCTCTTTTAATATTAATGGTCAATATTGTGGTTTATCTCACCTGCTAGAGGAATTAGGCAAGGGGATCCCATCTCCCCTTACATTTTTCTAATAATTTCTGAATTTTTTACCTCCCTCAGCAAGTCTGCCATTGTTAGTAATAGATTTAGAGGTCTCAAATTATGCAAAAATGGCCCTGTCATCTCTCACTTACTCTTTTGTGATGACTCTCTTATCTTTTGCGAAGCTAGTCCAGTCAAGCTCACATTGTCATTGAAACTTTAGATTGTTTTAAATCTTTCTCTGGCCAGATGGTTAACCTTGACAAATCTTCTATTTTTCTTTAGCAAAAATACTCCCTCTTCGGTACAGAATCAAATCTGTAATGTGTTTAGTGGTATTAAGTCTCATAATTCTTGTAGGTACCTTGGTCTACCCCCTGTCTTATGAAAATCAAAAAAATAAGTTTTTAGTTTTGTTGTTGATACGGTGGTCAATAAGCTTAACGACTGGAAAAATCAATTTTTATCTGCTACTGGGAAAGAGGTTCTACTGAGATCAGTGCTTGACTTCCTCCCAATTTATGTCATTTCTTGTTACAAATTGCCTGCAGGTTTTTGCTCCAAAATCTGGCAAATTACTGCTATGTTCTGGTGGGGCCAAAAGAAACAGGATGGGATAATTTTTTTTGAAGGCCTGAAAATAAATCACTCTACCCAAAGAGTTTGGTGGCCTCAGTTTTCATGATATCCAATTGTTCAATGACGCACTAATCACCAAACAGCTATGGAGAATCATCACAAAACCTAATCTGCTGGTGAGTCAAATTCTCAATACTAAATATTTTCTTAAGGGTGATTTTTTAGATGTCCAACCAAGCCAGAGTGCATCTTGGGTCTGGAGTAGCTGGCTCAAAGCAAGGAAATTTCTCAAAATGGGACTCAAATTTGAAGTAGGAAACGACAAGACCATTAAAATTTGGCAAGTCCCCTTGCTACTTGGAGCCATCAATTTCAGGCCCTCTTGACCTATGTTGTGGGCTCCTTGCAGTTAGAATGTTTGTAATTTTCTATGACAAGATGGTTTTAATTAGAACGAAAGTATCATCATCTAGATCTTTTCTAGATAGGAATGTGACCATATTCTTAAAATAAAGAATTTGCATGCCGATAAGGTTGATAAATGGATTTGGCTCTTGGAAAATAATGTAAAACTCACCAATCACCGTCTGATCTTGGGAAAAATGGGAAAGCTGGACACTCCAGAATCAAGCAACAACCTCCTCATTCAAAGTGTGTGTAAGAAAAGAACCTGAAAACCTGCCATCAAAGGTAAAATAAAACATATTACGTGGAAGTGCTTTTCAGGAATTCTTCCTACTAATTCCAACCTTAAAAAAAAAAAAAGAGGAATTGCCATTGATTGTGTTTTGAAAAGCTGCGGTGAAGATGTGGAAACTCTGGAACACGTTTTTTTTCAACTGCCCTAAATTGAACGAAGAGGAATGCTCAGAAGACCGCATTCAACTCACAACTTATATCCTCTTGTGGCTATGGAAATCACGTAACATTTGGATGTTAAAGAATGTATGGAAACCTGAAAGAGCTACTATCAAATCTGCAATTGCCGAGTGGCAAGAATATTATTGTTTTTACTTGAACTTTTACATTTATTTTATTTTTGTCGTAGTAAGGTATTTTTTACCAATGCTACGTTCGTTTTTTGTCATGGAGTTGTGGCTATTTTGCGATAATGATGTCCAGGTTATAAAGCCTCTATACTTTTTCCGTACTGTTTATAACCTAGGCCATCATCATTCTTTTTCTTCTCCTGTTCCTAATTTGAAAAGTCTTTAGGGCTAATCATTGTTAGTTTTCTTGATGTCCTTGAAAGATTTTTTTTGATCTCTAAAGTATATATCAAACTCTTTGATCTTCGCATATAATGTGATTTTTTTAGTTTAATACAACAACCTATCATTTCAAGAAAAAAAAAATAAGTTTTCAATAATATATAGTTTTTATACGTATTTTATTAAGACAAGATTGTGTAAGTTATTTTTATTTATTATTTATTGTGTGAACAACTAACTTGTATATAAAAACAATTTACACATATTCATCTACGATACCCATGCATAACAAGGATGATAACACTAGGGCTGTAAATGAGCCGAACCGAGTCGAGCTTTAGAGACTTTGAGCTTACTCGTTTATTATCGAGCCCGAGTTTTTTTTAACGAATATATCGATGGCTCGCAAGCATTTTCGAGTTTAATCGAGCCTACACGAGTTCAAAATATATTAATTATTAATTAAATTATTCTTTACTTTATTACAAAAATAAAATAAAATATTTTTAAAGTATATAATACACCTACTAAGTTACGAAAACAAATAAGTTTATATATATAATAGTTTGATTTTAATTATTTTTATACTTGTTCATATGAAATATATATATATATATATATATATATATATATATATATATATATATATACGATTTTAATAACGAACTCACTTTAGAACTCACTAACGAACCCGCTCATGAGCTAACGAGCCGAATACTATGTATCTTGAGTTTGCTCATTTATTAAAAAAATTATTTTTAAACGAGTTCGAGCGAACTTTTATCAAATCAGGTAACGAATAGCTCACGAATTGTTTTACTCATCAACACCCTTAGATAACACCAGTAATTATAATAACCAAATAGTGTAGAAATAGAAATGCGGACATGTTTTCCCACGCATTATTACTTACCAGATTTGGGAATAATTCAATAATAATTAAATTCGCCAAAATAAAAGATGGTTTAGTACGAATAGGGTTAAAAAAACTTAAATATTAGCCTCGAGAGACAGAAAGCTACACATTTTTCAAATAAATATTGATAAGCCAAAACGTCCCTCCTTTAGAACTAAATGGAGTAATTTACTTTATTAAGATTAATTTTTAAATTGAATGGACATTTGGATTTGCATATAAAATAATTTATATTTCCATCTCTCAGCCCCTGCATCGCATGTATTACACATTAGTTAAGTCTCAATTTGATAGAAACATTTATCCTTCCCCAAGTAGGTTTGAGGAATTTTTATTTACATCTTATTTTCATGCCCCTATTTAATGTTATATTTGGTTTATAAAATATTCAATGACCTTATTAAAATATGAGTAAGTAGTGTAAATTAATTTTCTTTTACGATGCATATTAAATATTATGTAATATGTGTGGTGGGAATAAAAACAAGGCTAAATAATCAGGACTCTTAAAAGTTGAAGCCCATAAATATAAAGCCCATTAGGTTCATTCCTATAAGTAATGTTCTAGTGTTTTCACCGAAATCCATCCGTGATGGACTGCAGACACAATTCACTTTTAGCTTTCGTCCTTCACATCGATAGTTTTTCTCCCCACCTTTCCAGTTTAATTAATTTCTTTCGTATTTTTTTATACTGATCGATCGACAGTTTTTTTCCCCACCTTTACAATTCAATTAATTACTTTCGTATTTTTTTTATACGGATCGATCGATAGTTTTTCTCCCCACCCTTTCCAATTTAATTAATTTCTTTCGTATTTTTTTTACGTATCGATCGTAGTACCTTTGGATTTTTGTTTTTTCAATCGTGTTTTGCAAGCCAATAATGATGAGTGACCTTTTGCGATTGGGCTCGGGTTCCCGGGTCAGGAACCCGGACTGGTTGAGCTTCGACTACCGGGTCAAGAATCCGGGTCATAGTCTGGCGCCATCTTTCAACCTTTTAAACGTGGAGTTGCAGTCTTCAAAATTTCTCTTTCTCACTTCTCACAAACAGCAGTTTTCTCGTTCAAAATTTCTCTTTCTCACTTCTCACAAACAGCAGTTTTCTCGTTTTCTCGTGATCAATGGCCATGTTTCTAAAAATTTTCAAGACGATTCAGCGTTGGACTAAGCCACTGGTTTCCAGTGAAAGAATAAGAAATGAATTGTTTTATTTCTGTGTATGTAATGAAGTTACAAGCATCTATTTATACTAGGATTTACAATTATATTTACCTAAGTTAAAGCCAGAATTAAGATGCTAAATCAATTTACATTAGTTGTTAGACGTAAGTTTAGGAATAGGAATAAATTGACTATGATTCCTATAATCAAGGAACAGCAAGGAATCAGGAAGGATTGATTACGGTTGATTTGGTTTGAGATCATTTGCGATTGTATTCTTAACATTCCCCCGCAAGACGGACGATCCTTGGAGTAGTCCGATCTTGGTTAACAAGAGCTCAAATTGTGGGCGTGGTAGCGGCTTTGTTAGAGTATCGGCAAGCTGATCATCACCACTAATATGTTGAACACGAAGTGAGCCGTTTTGAACCCGTTCTCGAACAAAGTGAAAAGCTAGTGCCACGTGCTTCATGCGAGAGTGAAAAACCGGATTTGCCGAGATGGCATGAAGGTTGAGTTCGGCGAGTAGAGCTGGGACCCAAGTGAGCTCAGCCGTAGCATCGGCCACAGCTCGGAATTCGGCTTCGGTTGATGATCGAGCCAGAGATGTTTGCTTTTTGGAGGACCAAGCAATCGGGTTACGCTCGAGATACACAATGTAGCCGGAGGTAGAGACATAATCGTCTTTGTCACCTGCCCAATCAGCGTCACTGAATGCGTGAAGTTGGAGAGGGGTTTGACGAAAGAGTTGAATTCCCATATTGATTGTGCCATGTAGGTAACGAAGTAGACGTTTAAGGGCAGTCCAGTGTGCATGCTGAGGTTTGTGCATGAATTGGGCAAGCTTGTTTACGGTAAAGGAGATGTCGGGGCGTGTTAAGGTAAGGTATTGTAGACTTCCCACGGCTGACCTGTATTGAGTGGGGTCACAGACAGGAGTGTTTGTCTCGCGGGTGAGAGGAGGATAAGCCAATATTGGAGTGTTGGATGGTTTGCTGTTGAGCATGTTGTGTCGAGTGAGAAGGTCAAAAATATACTTTGATTGTGAGATGAGGAAACCAGGAGTGTTCGGAGTGATTTCAACCCCAAGGAAGTAGGACAAGGGACCAAGATCCTTTAGCGAGAAGCGAGCAGCCAGTTTGGATATGAACTCAGTGAGGAAGGACGGAGACGGACCAGTAATTATAATATCATCAACATACACAAGGAGGTAGATACGTTGGGATTGGTGTGTATAGGTGAACAAGGACGGATCAGCAAGAGACGGAGAGAAACCAAAGGTAATGAGGTAAGTCTTGAGTTCCGTATACCAGGCCCTAGGAGCTTGTTTGAGACCATAGAGTGCTCGGTGCAGGCGGCACACATGAGTCGGGTGATCAGTATCAATGAACCCAGGAGGTTGAGACATGAAGACGGTTTCGTTGAGAGTACCTTGGAGAAAAGCATTGTTGATGTCGAGCTGGCGGAGGCACCATCCTTGGGAGATAGCGAGTGAGAGCAAGAGGCGGATGGTCACAGGTTTAACGACTGGACTGAATGTGTCCGAGTAGTCAATCCCGAGACGTTGATGGAACCCTTTGGCAACGAGATGGTCTTTGTATTTATCAATTGAGTTATCGGGATTGTATTTGATTCTGAAAACCCATTTACAACCAACAATATTAGTAGCATCTTGAGCAGGGACAAGTGACCAGGTATTGTTTCGTGTAAGAGCATTAAATTCCTCGAACATAGCATTGCACCATTCGGGTGAGGTGAGAGCTTGTTTGGCTATTTTTGGTAAGGTATGAGGAGAGGTGAGGGTAGTTAGGAGGGCATATTTTGGGTTGGGTTTAATGATGTTGTGTGAGAGTCGAGTGGCAGGTCGTGTTTGAGGTGGTGGAGGAGAGTTGTTGTGGGCAGTTTGTGGCAAGGGAGCATGAGTGTTGTTGGGCAGATTTTGTGGTGATTCGTGAGGGGTAGAATCCAGGGGTGCAGATGGAGGGAGTGCCGTGAAGGGATTAGGAAACCACTCAGAATGAGCTAGGGGTGTTGTGTTTGTATGTGGTGGAGGTTTGAGATGAAGGTACGGAAACTCGGTTTCAACGAAGGTGACGTGACGAGAGGTGTAGATTTTATGTGTAGTTGGGTCGAGGCAGTGATACGCGCTTTGGGTGGAGGAGTAACCAATGAAGACACATGCGATGGATTTTGGARCAAGTTTGTGAGGAGTGTAAGGGCGGAGYCAGGGGTAGCAGAGAYAACCGAACKCTCTTAGTTTCATGTAATTGGGGTTTGTTTGGAAAAGACGAAGGAAGGGAGAGGCATTATTGAGAGTGGGTGTGGGGAGACGGTTTATGAGGTAAACCACTGTGGTGAAAGCTGAGGGCCAGAATTCAAGAGGGAGATTTGAAGTGAGTGAGAAGTGTGAGACCGGTTTCAACAATGTGCCGATGTCGTCGTTCAGCATAACCATTGTGTTCCGGTGTATGAGGAGGGGATGTGAGGTGAGAAATACCATCTTGAAGTAGGGATGGTGTCATTTTTAAGTACTCGCCACCGTTGTCGGAGAAGAATTGTAAGATAGGGCGTTTAAAAAAGTTTTCAACGAGGGATTTAAAACGTTTGAAGGCGGCGTTGGTGTCGGATTTGAGTTTGAGGGGATAGATCCATGTATACTTAGTAAAGTGATCGATGAAGATAACATAATACTTGTAATTATCATGTGATACGATAGGAGAGGACCATACATCCGAGAAAATCAAATCAAGCGGTGCATTAGACGTGAGAGAGGAGGCAGCAAAGGGGAGTTTGTAACACTTATTAATTTTGCATGAATTACAAAAATCGAAATTGGGTGACATTGATAAAGAAAATTGACGTTTAAGAAGGGAAGAAATATTGGATGCGGGATGGCCTAAGCGATGGTGCCAAAGCATGGTGGATGTTTTGTGAGTCGTGTGAGCTTGGGGAGACAATGGTAACCACGAGTAAACTCCATGATCAATAGTCCCGTGGAGTAGAATGCGGCCCGTCGCGATGTCCTTAAAGAGAAAGGTAGAGTGTGAGAACTGGATTATAGCATTGTTATCAAGACAGAATTGAGAGACGGAGAGTATGTTTCTGGAAATTAATGGGACATGCAATACAATTCGAAAATAAAGAGGAGAAGAGGAGCATTGAGAGATATGAAAGGAACCTATGTTAGCAATCGGAAGACAAGAGCCATCGCCAATCATAACTTCATCACTACCGTCATAGGGTCTGTGAAGAGATAAAGTGGAAAGGTCGTTGGTGATGTGGTGAGTAGCCCCACTATCAACGAGCCAGGAAGAGGGATTGGTGGAGGAGGCCATGATGGCGTGGACCTGAGGTCGGTTGTAGGGTGGACGCGGTTTGCGATTGAATGGAATGATGGTGAGATTGGGATGATTTTTCTTGAAGTTACGACACTGAGAAAAGACGTGACCTTTGTAGTTGCAGTACTGACATGTTTCCGGTGGAGTGGGAAGGAGAGGTGCAGCATTGTTATAGTAGTTAGGATGAGAGGAGTTTGGGCGATGGTGAGCAGCATAGACGGAGGCTGGAAAGGACGAGGCAGAGGAGGCAGGGCTGTTTTTGAGTTCGTGGTGAATTAGTTTCTCGTGTAGGGCATCAAAGGAGATTGGGGTATCCCGAGCTTCGACTGTGTCTATGATGGATCGGTATTGGTTTGGGTCGAGACCACGGATGACCTTTGCAGTGATGTCTTCGGGATCCATGGGTTTTCCTAAGTTGGCAAGTTCTAAGGTGCATTTTTTGATGGAGTGCATGTATTCTTTAACGGTTTGATTGGGAGTTTTAGTGATGGATTCAAGACGGTTTTTGAGTTGCAGGATGTGGCCACGAGACGGGTTTGCGTACGTGGTGGAAAGAATGGTCCAAACCTCATGAGAGAATGAGGCTTGTGTGACGAGAGGAGCGATGGAGTCATCGATAGAGCCGATGAGTGCACCAAGGAGGAGTTGGTCTTGGCGACACCAGGTTTTGTAGGCTGGGTTTTCGACTGGAGGTGTGGTCGAAGAGGTAGCGGATGGGCATGGTTTAGAGCCGTCGAGGTACGAAAAAAGATCGAGTCCTTGAAGGAACGATTTGATTTGAGAGGCCCATTGAGGATAGTTTCCGGAGTTGAGTGTTTTGCATTGGGATAAATTAACAAAGATGATGGGAGATGTAGGTTCGTGGAGATTTGGGATAGTGAAGGAGTTGTTTGCCATGATCAAGGAGAATGATGGGAAGGATCGGTAGCGCTCTTATACCATGAAAGAATAAGAAATGAATTGTTTTATTTCTGTGTATTCATGAAGTTACAAGCATCTATTTATACTAGGATTTACAATTATATTTACCTAAGTTAAAGCCAGAATTAAGGTGCTAAATCAATTTACATTAGTTGCTAGACGTAAGTTTAGGAATAGGAATAAATTGACTATGATTCCTATAATCAAGGAACAGCAAGGAATCAGGAAGGATTGATTACGGTTGATTTGGTTTGAGATCATTTGCGATTGTATTCTTAACATCCAGCGCCACGCCTCCTCCATCTCTCTCGCTAAACCTCAAACCCAAGCCTGAGGTAATTTCGAAAATTCCGATATGTATGTGGTTTCTGTGAGATTGTTGTTTTCATACATCAACATGATTCCGATATGATTCCGATATGTATGTGGTTTCTGTGAGATTGTTGTTTTCATACATCAACATGATTCCGATATGTATGTGGGTTCTGTGAGATTGTTGTTTTCATACATCAACATGATTCCGATATGTATGTGGTTTCTGTGAGATTGTTGTTTTCATACATCAACATGATTCCGATATGTATGTGGTTTCTGTGAGATTGTTGTTTTCATACATCAACATGATTGATTCCGATATGTATGTGGTTTCTGTGAGATTGTTGTTTTCATACATCAACATGATTGAATCCGATATGTATGTGGTTTCTGTGAGATTGTTGTTTTTATACATCAACATGTTGTTAGTGGATAACTCTGGATTTATTCCCTTCGATTAAGCCACTGGTAATATTTTGCTTGACTAAAATCTTAATCAAAGTACAATTATAGATTATTAGATTGTGTTTATCCATTGATAACTGAACACTTGATGAAAAGCACTATATATTATTAAATATTGATATTATATTTAAATGCTTTTATATCTGTTTGAATGTTTTAATTTATTTATGGTTGAAATTCAAATTTTATTTTAATTACTCTGTTTCTTATATCTGATTTATATTGTCAGGGTCGTCTCTCCACCGTTCCCCTGCTGACTGGGCGTCTGTCCACCGTTCCCCTGCTGACTGGTCGTTTCTCCACCGTTCCCACTGTTCCCCTGCTGACTCGTCTCTCCACCGCTCCCCTGCTGACTGACGTAAGCACAATTGTCTATTAGTCTTTCTGCCCTTTTGTCTTGTTTCTGTATCTATTAGTCCCTTTTATTGCCTTGTTACTGAATATCTGGGGATATGAAACTTTAGTGTTTTGTTTTCAGTTTTTGGAAAGTCATAGCACAATTTTGTGTTACTGCATGGCCTATGATTCTTCTCTTATGCTCCGGCTGCTGTAATTTTCTGTTCTGTTTGCAATTTGAACTTTGCAATTCACTTTGTTTGTAAGGTTTTTCAACTGGTATTTATGATCATTGTGAACGGGAGTTGTTGTTGATGCAGCTTTCAAGTTAATTTTCTTTTTTGATTTTGTTGTTTTTATAGAAACATCTACATACAACTGCGAAGGAGGAGGAGGAGCCGTTACCAACGTCACCTCTTCTACTAATTCCGTCAATTCCATTATCTTCTAGGCTTTCACCTGCCATTTGTCCGTGGTGCCATGGGCACCATTGTTCATTGGTGAAATGCACATACTTGCCTTATGACACCCTTAAAGATGTAAGTTATTTTTTCTTTGTCATTTTATCCATGTTAATTCCTTGTACTGTTAGCTTTTTCTTGTTTTTTTCAGAATCCAAAACTTTAGACTGGAACTATGAGTACATTTCCTTGGATTGTCGCAAGATATGTGTGTAATTTGTTGTGCCTGGAATTATCAGCATGGTTTTCATAAGAAACTTATTCTTTTTTTGTAGACTGTTTTTTACTATTTGGAGCCGAGACGTTTTTCGTGTTCCATATGCCACAGTGCCTCGTTTTCTTCGTCAAAGGGCTTGAGGAAGCACTACCGAGAACTACATCGGCAAGAATTCACAGAAGGGATTGAATGTGCCTGCGGCTCTTTTTTCTTGACAGAAGAGGCTCACAGGTTCCATTTGGAGAGAAAGGACAACAAGAAATGCCCTGTCCTCCCGGGCGAAGATACAACCGAGTTCAAGCAAAGGGCCTATGATGAGAGGCTTCTGGGCATACAAGGTGAGATATAAACTACACCATCAGATTTTTTTTTAAAAATTTTTTAGCATTTATTTATTGTTTCCCCCCTTTTTCTTCCAGCTGTGAAAAGAATCCGAAGGGGCTTACTGTCACAGGGTGTCAAAATACCCTCGGGAAAAAAGAAGGGAAAAAAGAAGCAGCAATATAGCAAGAGTACATTAAAAGGTAAAATTTCACAAAATTTTCTTTTTGGAAATTATTTCCTTCTATTACAGGTCTGTTTTTCTAATGTAATTATGAATATGATATCAAGAATGCTAGTTTCCGATTTTAAGTGATATTGTCCATCCTTGTGTAATTGGTCTTTAATTTTTTTTGTGTTTTCCTCCTTTTTCTTGATACTTGTTATCGATTGACATTTGTGTTATTAAATTGGATTTATTCAATTTAATGGTGCAGCGAAAATTCGTTGTAACGAATTGTATATTATTAATCTACGTGTCGTGCAGATAATCATAGCATTTTGAATTTCTCAAATCCATTTATTGGTGAGTGAGAAATAATGCTTTAAAGTTGAACGGTTGCTTATGTGTATTAAAGTGTGTAATAATGTTTATCCCACATTGATAGTTATCCAATGTGGAAGGGAGTTTAAAAGTGTTTAACTTTTAATGATTGGACATCAAGTGGGCCCAGTGGGTTGTGTGAACTTTGTGTAAACGAAGCTCACGCGGGCTCTTGGACTTGGGTTCGCCAGTCCGCCTTCGGCGAAGCCGATGACGGAGCCGAGCGGATCCGAGCCCGGTCCCGGTCCCGTACCCTGACCTCGGACCTCGGTCCTGGGTCCTGGGCTCTGGGCCTGGGCCGGGGCCTGGGACTTGGGACTTGGGCAATTGGTTCGAATTGGCTGGTCCGATTGAGGTGGGCCATGGGGGTGGTCTGGGTCAGCCCAATTGAGTTTTTGATCGAACACGCTCCAGACACACGTCAGCATGCTCCCGGCACACGCCAACACACTCCTGGCACGCGCATGCACTCTCTTGACATACKCWTTTGAACCTTCACACTGAACCTGTCCAGGTTCATGCTGCYGCTGCTGACCGTTTGACTRTCTCATTTAAAGACGTCTTAATTCAGGTTGTAACACCTGATTTTGTACCCTATAAAAGGAAGTGGTTCTTGCAACTGAATCTTCCCTTACGCATGAACATCTGACGAAACCCTAAAACACCTGAGAACAACATATTCTACAWTCTGCATCCATTTCATTTTCTGCATTTCTTTTTTCTTACGTAACTCAGTTCATATTCAACCAGTTCGCCGGAGCTCTGGTTTTTACGGTGCTGTAAAACCAGAGACGTAAGTCGTTTTATATTTGGAAACGATTTGCCGAAAGCGAAGGGCACTACCGGGGCAAATTCGTTTTGCGGAATGAGATCTTCTCGACTCGACTTTCTAATTTTCTTATTTCAGTTTTCTTTTTCCAGTATTTTAGTGATTACATTTACAGCCCTGTTCGATTTATTTATAATAGTTCCAGAATTTTGTAGAAATTAAGCACACTCCTATGCAGAACTAAATCTAAAAATGATTTTCACTTTGTAATGTTGTACCAGTAAATTTGAAAATGATTTTCATTTTGTAATGTTGTACCAGTGTCACACTCTATTACGCGAGGGGAAAATAGTACATTTGATGATTTGAAGTTTTTCGGTTTCAAGATTAGTGAATATATTTTAGTGCTTTTTTCAGAGTTGTATTGCAGAACGTTCAAATGTGTTTAGCTATCCTTAGGGTCTGCTGATATTTGTTTACGAATGTTTATTGTTATACATTATTTCGTCTGGTGTGTATGGATTAATGATGAGTTTTTTGTTCTCAGATGATTGGTTAAGGAAGTTGATCTAATATTTATCATTTTTGCAATGAACTATATTTTGATTAAAGTAAATGCATCCTGATAAAGTTTTTGATTCAAGATTAGTGAATGTGTTTGTGCTTTTTTCAGAGTTGTTGTCTAGAGTGCAGAAAGTTTGAATGCCTTTAGCTATCTGCTGATATTTGTTTGCTCTGAATTCGCAGTTTGAATATGAAGTTTTGTTGTTATACAGTATTTCTTCTGGTGTATACGGATTAATGCTGAGTATTTTGTTGAACTTGTTGTATTTTGCTTTTTCAGCTCTCTTCAGGCATATCGAATGCAAGTAACTCCTGTTTTTCAGATATTTCGCTGGTTGGTTTTTGGTGATGGATTTGTGCTCAATTTGTGTATGAATTTAAACATGTAATTAGTCGAATGCAGGCATATCGAACGCAAGTAACTCCTGCTTTTTCAGAGATTTCGCTGTTGGTTTTTGGTGATGGATTTGTGCTCAATTTGTGTATGAACTTAAACATGTAATTAGTCGAACGCAGGCATATCGAACGCAAGTAACTCCTGTTTTTTCAGAGATTTCGCTGTTGGTTTTGGGTGATGGTTTGTGCTCAATTTGAGTATGAACTTTTGTTGTGTGAACAACCTGATTTCTGTAAACAAAAAACATATGCATTGGATAATATTTGTGTTGTGAAAGAAATAGTTTATGCAATCTAATTTTACTTTATTAGTTTGTTATAGACGATTAGATGTATGGACCAAAAAGAGTTAATTAAGTAAATCATCTCAACTTATGGCTGGAAAAAAAAGTAGTTTTTAGTGATTAATAATAACAAATGGTTTTTTGAAAAATTAAAATAAATTTATCCTTGTTTTAAACGGTTCATGAGTTAGCCTCCACGTGTGCAGTATTGGAAGTCGGTAATTAAGACTGTCCCTCTTAACTTTCACCAGTTTTGTGCTGGTGTCCCTCTTAACTTTTGTTTTTATTAGCACAATACATGTGTGTCACGCGAATTTATTAAAACGTGTGATACTAAATAATAAATCAGTAAATATATAAATATTATCATCTAAATAATAAAATATTCAACTATTTTTAAAGATAAAGTATCACACATTTTAATTTAATTACATTTTCTTAAATATTTTTTATAAATTACATTATTAGTTATGTTTACAATTATTGTCACTTTCCACCATGATTGGATACTGATCACGTACAAACCAATTGGTAAATTGTTTGACTTGACAATTATAATTATAGTTATCGTAAAACAAATCATTAGTTAGTAACATGTGTTCTTTAATTTTAATGGCAATATACTATCCGATAGCTTAATATCATTAGAGGAATAAATTATATTTTCTTTGATTAAAGTAATATTTCATATACTTTCACCATGATAAGAATTTTAAGGTTTTAATATTTCTTTATTTTGAAAGGTCTCCCATGAAATTTGGCAAGAAACAAACATTGTTGTTATAGATGATTTAAAGATATGACTAAATTTAAGAAGAGTTTATCTAAAAGAGAATCAATTTTATTTTTGACTGATTTGACAAAGTAGCTGAACATCATAAAAAAAAAATCCAGGAATACAGAGTAGTGCAATAAAACATGGTAATAATTGGCAAAAATCATCGGTCACTCAACTAAAATATTGTCAAACGTTTTTTTTTTTCCAATCAACCTCAACAAAACTTTGGACTGCTAGCTAAGATTCTTAAGCCCACTGTCACACTCAATAGAACAATATATAGTCTTGTTAATGTCTCTCATACACATTCGGTTAAGTCGAGCTGCTAGTGCATTCTTTTCAGTTTTAGTCCACATGAGCTTGGGCACATATAATAGCCGCCTGAAGTTCTCCATGCAAGGTTATCTCTTTTAAGGACAAAATGGAACAACGGAGCAATTTACACTTAAAATCAGCACGCATATGAACAATGTCGAAGTCTTGTCACCTTTCATGCCGAAAAGATATCTATTTAAGTTTGTTATCGACTTATATTATATACTTTCTAACTTCTATGTCCACGTTAAGATAATAATAATTACACATACTATAAACTCAATGAATAATATGAAAATTCGATAACTCCGAGTTTTTCACCGAAGATACTTCCAATTCCCAAATCTCTTGAACATGTACTTATATCTCAATTATATAAAGATTGATCCAAGGAGTGCTTCACAATCCTCATCTATTACTAGATCTATGGCCAACACTAAATGAATCGTGATGAATTATGTAAAAATATTTTAATTGTTGTGTAAAAATAGTTTTTATTTATGGAGTATGGGCAACTTTTTGACTACCCAAAGTAAATATATACATAGGCATATATACTAAATTTTTGTAGAGGGACATTCATAGCTACACTCACTTGAAAGTTATTTATCATGGGGGAGAGGAAAAAGTTAAGAGGGACTGCTGACTTCTTGAGAATGGCAAACATCTATTCCAATTTCAATTCACCTTTTTTTTTCAATTCACCTTTTTTATTTAACTATACTAATAAGAATGGAATTAGTACTCCTAAATTAGGTGTCTACGTCATTTTCTCAAATTTTTTTGCACGAGAATGGGCCTGGGCCTGCCGCCAAAGTTGTCTATAAGTAGGTAGGGGGACTCAGAGCACTCTGCCGCCATCTAAACCCAAGTAGAATTGAAATGGCTTCGTTCTTTTCTTCATCTCTCCTCCGGTCAAGATTAAGCTCGATTATCACCAGATCCCCAATCTGTAATATTCATCGTACGATGAGCAACAGCGTTGTTAACTCGCCGTCGTTGATGCTGCCACCGACGTTCATAGAGGCCGGCGGCGACATGAATTATAACTTGTACAGCCTCGGCGGGAACAAAGTCGTCAGTCTCGCCGCAGACAGAGAATCAGTAATAGCTCCATATGATTACGTTGATCACAAGACCAAGATCGTGGGCTCGTCGCACGGCTGGCTCGCTCTGTTCAACCAGCGCAACTGCGATCTGATCCTCACGAACCCAAATACTCGTCGCCACGTGCAACTGCCGCCCATTCACAGCTTACCCATCCCCCGAGACAACTTGGAAAGCGGCTGCGGCTGCGTGTCCAAGGTTATTATCTCCTGCGACGCGGAACACGAAGACTGCCGCGCGATGATGATCTTCAACCCGGAAGACGGACTGGCCTCCTGCTGTCTCGGGCCCAGCCCCACGGAGTGGACTCCCCTTGTTACTGATAGGGATGATGATGATGATAAGTACAATTTCTATGAGCCCTACGAGGATGTTGTGTATTCGAGCAAGCAAAAGCTGTTTTTCTGCCTCCGCACAGACCCCTTCTCAACTGACTTGGTATTGGAGGGTTGGGATGTTGGGGACCCACCAAGGCTTTGTTGGTTGAACGAGGAGGACGACTTTGACTACGGAGACTGGTTGGAGGAAAGGCAGGAGGCGCTGAAGCGCGAGATTGGGTTGTGGTTCACTACGTCGAGAAACTTAGTCATCCATAATGAGCAGATGTTTGTAGTGACCCGCCATGTTGTGGAACAAATGGCTCCTGATGGCTCGGCTGTGAATGACGAGAAAAGTAGAATTGATCGTTATCCTTACAAAACCATCGGTTTTGATGTCCATAAGATTAATCGCGATGCGGAGGAGGAGGAGGAGGGATTGAGTTACTTGGAGGATTCGCTGGATGGGCTGGCCATGTTTGTTGGGCTCAACCACTCGTTCGCCGTGTCGGCTACGGCGGCTAATGGGCTGCAGCCCAATTCCATCTACTTTACGGACGAAAGGCTTCTTTCTCCCTCGGGTTGGAGGGATGATGTGAATTACGGTGGTCACGATATTGGCATTTTTGATTATCAAAACAAAACTATTTCGCCCTGCTATTATCCTTGCGATGTTCAAAGCTTCAAAAGGATTATACCTGCACCTATTTGGTTCACTCCCACCCTGCCTGCATAAACAGAATTAGTAGCATTGGTCAACTACTGATTTCTTTTAAGGTGTTTATATCATCATGAGATGATGAACTGAAATAAGATAAGTATTTTAGGTCCAGAGTTTTTTTACTTCTCAGATTGTATTTTAGGCCTCCTTTTCCTAGCTCACCACTTGGAAGGAACATATAACATATAAATAGCATTCCATATTGGATCACAAAGAATATTCACAAAATTCTCTTTTTTGAAATTATTTTTAGTTTGAGTTTATTGGTTATTGAATTTAAACTTTACTTTTTAATTGTTTTTTTTTTAGCTATCTTCACGTTGAAGAGAAATTGGCAAAAAGGATTGAATCCTAGCTATTATCGTCTTCTTTGTCTTCTTTTACTAATGAGAAATTGGCAAGTATGATTTGCATTCTTCAAGTTTGCATTAGTGGGTTAATAAATTATATGTGTTGGTAACTGTTTTGCAGTCGTATTTCTCTCTTAAGATAGCTAAAACCAAGAGTTACATCTCTGTTTATTATCGGAAAATAGTTCTATAACAAATTTTGTTCCAAAAAATGAAACAAAATTTTATTTTATTATCTTATTGTTGGGTGCGTAGCCGACCGTCGAACGACTAATGGCTGATTGGTTTTTGAGCGCAGCGGAATGCCGAAAGTCAGATTTGTCCTTTTCTCAATTTTCTGTTTCGTCAAGCTTGGTCAAAAGGGCCCGGACAGTGGTCAACTCTGTCCGTAGTTAGCCCGAAACACACACCAGCTTCTTCCTTCCACGTCCGGACCGAGTGCTCGAAGTGCAATCCAGTTGCTACCTGAAACTCGGGAAAACAGAAATCAAGGGAAGACAAAAAAATAGAGCAAACGGGAAAAAGAAAACAAGAACCGTAATAAACAAAGACGAGAAAATCCCCTTTCTCGTCGGTCGCCGGAATAGAGCTGGAATGTAGATCTGAGAAACCTCCAGCTCAAATCTCCAAACGTGCGGCCCCCTTAATACACAGCAGTAAAATCGGGTCCCCGGATTCCCACAACCGCCGCCAGCAGCCGCTGGTAGCACCTCGGACAACGACCCAAGGCGGCGCACCCGGAACCCCCGTTGACTCGTAACCCCAGCACCACTCTCACACGATTCTCACTCTCACACTGATCACGTTATCTTCGCTGACAAGATTCTGATTTTTCCGGCGAGGGGAAACAACCAGAGGTGAAGACCAAAGAACAAGAGAGATGGAGAAGGCTGTCGAAGAGAGAGAGTGCAGAAAGTCGAAGTGAGAAGTTAGGGTTTCGAGTTAGGGGTTATAAGGGGTGGACAACGGTCCAGATCGAAAACCTAAGATGGGCGGCCAAAATTAAGTCGTAGGCGGGTTTGGATCGCCCGACCCGGTTGAGTTGGGTTGTGGTTTTTTGGGCTGCCAGCGTGGGCTGCAGTAATGGGCCGGGAATAGCTAATGGAATTAGGGACATGAGTTGAGCCATTATTCTTAACATTCTCCACCTTGGCCCAATACGGTTTACTGCTTAGGGTAGCCTTTGGGTTTCATCATCGCCGTATGCCCCTTTTATTTCCTTTACAGCATCTTCGCCATCTCCAACGAACCTGTTCTCAACACAAAAGTTAGTAACAGGGAAAACACACAAACTTATAGCCAAATGAGCAGGCTATATCAAAACCACACAAGCCCAAGAGAGCCTAATCACAAGAATCAAAATTCAAGGTTTCAAGGCATGATTCAAACTTCTCAACGGGCAGACACTTGGTTCCCATATCAGCGGGATTTGATTCAGAAGGAATTTTTTTCAAGGAGAACTATACCTTTGGCGACCACGTCTCGGATAAAGTGGTAATTCACATCAATATGTTTAGTTCGGTCATGAAAAATAGGATTCTTAGCCAATTGGATAGCGGACTGACTATCAGAAAATACTACGACATCACCATCAAGCATGGAAATTTCAGAAAGTAAACCTTTTAGCCATATGGCCTCTTTGAACGCCTCAGTAATCGCAACATATTCAGTTTCGGTAACCGACAAGGCAACCACACGTTGTAACTGCGATTTCCAACTAATGCACGAGCCACATAAGGTAAACACATAAGACGTAGTCGATTTTCTATTGTCCCTATCATTAGCATAGTTAGAATCCACATATCCTTTCAATACACAATTTTCAGACTTAGAAAATTTCAGACCAAGATTAACAGAGTGTTTTAAATAACGGAGCAACCATTTAACAGCTTCCCAATGAATCTCACCAGGGTCAGACATATACCTACTCAAGCAACTCACAGAATAAGCAATATCGGGCCTAGTACTAACCATTAAATACATGACAGATCCTATAGCACTAGCATATGGCACATTTTTCATGTATTCAATATCTTCTTCATGAATGGGAGACTGTTGTTTACAAAGCAGAAAATGACTAGTAAGTGGAACATTAACAGGTTGGGCATCCGATATAAAAAATTTACTCAAAATCTTTTCAACATACGAAATCTGATTTAGAAAAATAGTCGAACGTTTTCAATCTCTCACAATGTTCATGCCAAGAATCCTTTTTGCATCTCCTAAATATTTCATGTCAAATTTAGCACTTAGGCAATTTTGCACATGCTCGATAGACTTAATGCAAGAACTAATCAATAGCATGTCATCAACATATATTAACAATAAAATAGGCACCTTAGCATCAACTTTAAAATACAAGCAAGTATCAAAAGAACTTCTTCTAAATTTTAAAGAAAGCATGCACTCGTCAAATTTCTTGTTCCATTGTCTAGGAGATTGTTTTAAGCAATACAAAGATTTCTTAAGCAAACACACATGATCAGACTTCGATTTATCAACAAAACCATCAGGTTGACGCATATATATTTTTTCATCCAGATCGCCATGCAAAAACGCAGTCTTAACATCCATTTGTTTTAATTCCCAATTAAACTGAGCACATAACGCAAGCATGATTCTAACAGTGGTAAACTTCACAACAGGAGCAAAGATTTCGGTATAATCTATCCCCTCCCTTTGAGTAAATCCCTTAGCAACTAAACGAGCTTTAAACCTAACAGACTCACATTCATCCTTAACCTTAAACAACCATTTGCAATCAACAACAGAGCAATTATTAGGTTTTGGCACAAGGATCCACGTATTGTTAACATGCAAAGAATTCATTTCCTCATTCATCGTATTTAACCATTCAACAGAGTGCACAGATTTCAAAGCATCGTCATAGGACTTAGGTTCACTACTATCAATAAAATCAAATACACTACAAGCAAAGGAAGCCATATGATAATCATTAAACTTGGAAGGTCGATTAACAGTGTTCCATCTAACCCTATCTCTAGCAAGTTGATATCCTTCTAGAGTCTCATTTTCAGGCACATTATCATTAGGCACATCATGCAAAGTAGTAGCATCAGAATTTTCAGCAATGAAATCAGCATTTTCAGCAGGCAAATTAAGCGAATCAGCATGTAAATCAGTTAAAGTTTTAGTTTCAGCATGCATATCATCAGAATTAATTAAATTAGGTGATTGCTCCACCTGACTCGGAGCCGTATCAGATTCATTAACGTGCATAGGAACAGACAAACACGGGAACTCAGATTCATTAAAAGTGACATCACGACTAATCACAACCTTGAAACCGGGTTCACTTCTAAGCCACAATCTATACCCTTTGACACCATCGGGATAACCTAGAAAAACACATTTTTTCGACCGAGGTTCAAGTTTATCACCCTTTTGATGAACAAATGCAGCACAACCAAAAACTTTCAAATTCGAGAAATCAATCTTACGACCGGACCACACATGCTCAGGACACTTACCATTCAAAGGCACAGAAGGGGATCTATTTATCAAATAAGCAGCAGTTAAGACAGCTTCACCCCAAGACTTTTTAGAAAGACCAGAACAAGCAAGCATACATCTAACTCTTTCAAGCAAAGTTCGATTCATACGTTCCGCAACCCCGTTTTGCTGAGGAGTATACGGAACGATTTTGCGTCTTTGAATACCAGAATCAACACACAATTTATCAAATAAAGTGTTGCAGAATTCAAGTCCATTGTCCGTTCGAAGAATTTTGATTTTCTTACCAGTTTAGTTTTCAATTAAAGTTTTCCAAGACTTAAATTTTTCAAACACATCAGATTTATGTTTTAAAAGGAAAACCCAAACTTTTCTAAAGAAATCATCAATCACAGATAAGAAATAACAACTTCCACCTTGGGTGGGTTCTCTAGCTGGACCCCACACATCAGCATGCAAATATTCAAGTATTTCAGTGCTTTTAGAACTATTGGGATAGGGGGAAATGGGGAATTGCACTTTATGCTGCTTTCCTAACACGCAAGAGTCACATAACGGCATACAAGACAGTTTATCATTACCAAAACAGCCAGATTTATGCAGAATATCAAGACCCTTACCACTCTTAACAGAGTTAGCAACAGCATTAGATTCAACAACAGAAACATACAAGTTATTTCGTTTGACAGCTTTGAAAATCACAAGAGACCCTTTCAAAATTTTCATCAAACCCTTCCCCCAACGACCCTCATACCCATCATCTTCCAATGCAGCACATGAAATCAAATTATTGCACAAGTCAGGCACATGTCTAACATTTCTCAAAGTCACACCATAACCGGAATCAAATTTCAAACAAACATCACCAACACCAGCAACTTGACACTTCTTCTCATTAACCATGCGACACTTCCTTATAGTTTGAAAATAAACTTCTAAAAGGAGTCATATGAAATGTGCAAGCAGAATCAACAAGCCACTCATTTTCGCATGCAGAAAAAGGACGACACAGAATTCACAACATCAACAGTTTCAATGACCATATAGACATCACCATTATTTTCACTACTCGAAGCCATATTAGCCTGGTCATTTTGCTGGTTTTTGAAATTTTGATTTTTGTTTTTCTTAAGCAAAGGACACTCACGAATGTAATGACCCGATTCACCACAATTATAACATTTCCGGTTCTTAGGCCTAGACTGAGACCTAGACTTACTTTTGCCTTTCTTTTTGTAAAAGGTTTGATTATTTTGGTCGGAGGAAGATTTTTGGTTTTGAAAGCGGCTTCGAGATCTTCCTCTAACAAAATTAACCTCACCGGAACTCCTAGACCCTCTATTGGTTTTCAAATCCAATTCCTTGCTTTTTATACCATTAACAATAGTTTCAAGACTTACATTATCACGACCATACTTAATGGCAGATTTAACATCAGAGTAAGAGTCAGGTATAGCATTTAGGAGAACAATAGGAGTGTAATCATCAATATATTTATCACCGGTTTGTTTAATATCTTGCACAAGTTTTGTAAATTCATCAAGTTTATCATCAAAATCTCGAGACAAATCAAGTTTAAAGGGAAAAAAAATTTCAAGCAGAAACAGCTTGTTCGGCAAAGAGGTTTCGGTATATAACTCCTCAAGTTTTACCCATAACTCCTTTGCCGTATCAAGTTTACCAACTTTACGCAAAACAGAATCAGACAATGTTAAAATAATCGAAGAGTAAGCATACTCATCCATTTCAAGATTTTTTTCTGTAATTTCTCCCGAAAAACCACTTATCGCTTTGAAAACCTTTTGCTGAATTAAAATCCCTTTCATTTTCTGTTGCCAAATGGCAAAATCTGTTTTACTGTTAAACGGAGGTAAGTTAAAAGCTGACGTCGAAGACATTTTTGAAAAACACACACAAGTTTTTGAAAAAATTAGAGACACCCAACAGCAAGTTACACACAGCAACAATTGACAGAAGAGTGCAAGCACGTAAGCAAATTAACTCAAAACAGCAATCACACACGAAGCACGTAAAACCAGAGACGATCAATCGCTGGATTGATTAGATCAAAACGGGTTCGGAAAATACACAGACTAACTTATAAAAAATAAGTCGGTTAGTGACCTTATCACAGAATCGACAGCCCACGCCCCTCAAGATCCCCTATGGCGCTGAGCGGCCGGGCAAGAGGGTTTGACGTGCGTGGACCGACGAAAGCAAGATTAAATACGAGACAACAATTAAAAAAAACACAAAACGAGGGCAGATTAGAACAAGACAGCACAAAGCAATATATGACACCTCAGACCCCAACAATGCCTCAACCAGTCAAGAGCAATAATAGAATTATACAGATTAACATGGAACAGCACAAAGCAACATATGATAATTCTGACCCCGGCAATGCCTCAACCAATCAAAAACATACGGCCAGCGATATTAAACAACACAAAAATTAAAACGAGAGGTCAAGCTAATATATACCAGAGCGGGACTCTAGGTAGCCCCAATTCACCGGAGCGTCGGACGGCCGTCTACGCTCTGATACCACTGTTGGGTGCGTAGCCGACCGTCGAACGACTCATGGCTGATTGGTTTTTGAGCGCAGCGGAACGCCGAAAGTCAGATTTGTCCTTTTCTCAATTTTCTGTTTCGTCAAGCTTGCTTAAAAGGGCCCGGACAGTGGTCAACTCTGTCCGTAGTTAGCCCGAAACGAAGTTCACGCGGATCCGAGCCCGAGCCCGGTCCCGGACCCGGACCTCAGACCTGGGTCCTGGGCTCTGGGCTCTGGGCCTGGGACTTGGGACTTGGGTCTTGGGCAATTGGTCCGAATTGGCTGGTCCGATAGAGATGGTACGAATGGGGTCCTGGTCATGGTTCAACCCTGGCTAACATTTTTTTCACATGCTTTATGGACCCCTGACTCCTTTACGTACGTTTTCAAACATTTGAAAACTCCTGACCGTTCAAGTCATGCGTCTTAATGATGCATGGAGACGTTTTTTTGACCAGTCTCCTGGCTGACTTTTGCATCTGCACGCTGAACCCGTCCAGGTTCATGCTGGATGATGCTGAGTGTTTGGATGCATTTAAGAACGTCTTTAATAGTGCTGTAACCTCCCAGATGGCAACTCTATAAAAGGGTGAGAAGCTCCAGTTCACTTTTCACTTTCCATACACGAATAGCACCTGGAACACCTGAAAAGCAACAAACATACTGCACTGCATATTGTTTCTGGGTTTTTTCTTTCTTTCATAACTCAGTCCAGTTTCTTTTAGTTCGTCGGAGCTCTGGTTTCTAACAGTGCTGTTAAACCAGAGACGAAAAGTTGTTTTACCTTTGAGGACGAATTGCCTAAACCGAAGAGTACTACCGGGGCAATATCGTCTTGCAGGAAGAGATTTTCTCGACTCGACTTGAATTATTATTTTCTGTTTTTCTGATCTCTTTTCCAGTTTTGTGTTATTTAATTACATACTTATTCGTATTCGACTCAGAGTTGTAATACTTTCAAACAAATATATAATCCATTTTTCACAAGAACCATTACGTCCAAAACTTCTCATCAAAACCTTCAAAAATGTCAAATTGTACTTCTTTTTCATTTTTTTAAATACTTATCGGTAGAGTGGAAGGGAGAGGATAAAGGCTTAAGGCTTACCATTTTAGAAGACCAAGAGTTTTAATAATCTTAAACCGTACATAATAACCTATTTAATTTAAATTTTTAAAAGATACAATATTCATATTTTCTATCTAATATGTATTAAAAAAACAAATAAGTGACTATTTTAAATTTTGAGTAAATAAAGAGACAAGATTTAACATGATGAGTAAGTCTCCTGTGTGACCGTCACACGGATCCTCTACTATGTGACGAAGCTCCATATTCATTCTAACCCGGATCCGATCCATTAAGTCGGATATGATATAAAGGGGAAAAAGAATCGCCAGATCCATTAAGTCCGATCCATTCTTTCTCTCTCGCCGTCGAATTGCAGCATTAGACAAGTTCTTAGAAAATCCAAATATGCATTCTCCCGGAGCCTAGCCTCGCCAATTTTTCAGCCACCGACGTCTGCCTCCTGCACACGACTGGAAAATCGTAGCACCTATAACCATCCCATCGCTACTTCCAAAACAAAATCCCACCGCCACGAGTTGTCAATCCCAGCCGCCTTCCAATTCAATCCCATCACCATCTTCGCCTTCTCAGTCATCTCCGAAGAGGATGATCAGATCGCCAATTGATGCTACTGTTGGAGCCGGAGTCCGAGCCGTGCTGCTGTGCAGAGGAGGTCGTCATGCCTTCAATCGCAGCTTGCCGATGGGTCGTTGCCGCGGAGAGGAGAACGCCATGGTGGTCGCCGTCTTCCGACGATGCCGCCAATTGCCGGTATGTCGCCATCAAAGAAGTGAGGAGGATTGTCGTCGGTCGATTTGGGTATTTGGGGAAGATAATGAAAATGGGTTTTAGATATATTTCTCAAAACTTCCAGATATTATATATTGACCCCCAATAGTTTAAACTTCTATTTGATTTAGCCCCAGTATGTTCAAAACTCTAATTCAAAACTCTAAAATGAGTAGAGATTGGTGGGTTGAGCATATGTAATCCACCATTCTCTTCTTTAAAGTGTTTGAATTTGTGGTGTGTGACATTTGTTGAATGGATTGTAATATCCTCTRTTGTGTTGTGGAGAAAAGGTATTTTATTTGTACAGAAATTGGGTTGTTTGAATATTTATATTTTATTTGTGCAGAAATATTGTCACTTTTTCAATAAAAACTATCACCTTTACACTTAAAAGTATCACTTTTGCATATTATAAGACTTATTTATTGTGAACTCTATATAAAGGAATGTCGGAATTTGCGCACAGAAATGTGTCACTTTTTTACTTAATATTGTCACTTTTTCACTAAAATGTGTCACTTTTTACAAATTATATTATAATTAATAACTTAAACTATAACAATTTTGAGCAATACATTTTTATGCATTTTTACTATGTGGGTCAGAGGCGGTGCTGTAGTTGAGCTCTAACCATTTCTCGACGCCGCAGTCGGCGCCGATGCCGAAGGGTAGGGGACACTTTTTTGGACAAAAGTGACATATTTTTGTGCAAATAAGACAATTTTTTACAGGAAAAAAAATAAAAAATAACGATTACTATCAACTATTAGAAAGTGACATTTTTTATTTATAAAGTGACAATAATATCTTAAGAAGTGACAGTATTATAACTTGACTACTATAATTTGTGTAGCAACTCTTTTTTCTGCAAAAAATCAAAAGTGACTCTTTTTTTGACAAAAGTGACATACTTTGGTGCAAATGTGACAATTTTTTACAGGAAAAACAATAAAAATAACGATTACTATCAATTATTAGAAAGTGACACTTTTTATTTATAAAGTGACAGTAATATCTTAAGAAGTGACAGTATTATAACTTGACTACTATCATTTGTGTAGCAACTCTTTTTCTGGCAAAAAATCAAAAGTGACATATTTTGGTGCAAATGTGACATTTTTTTACAGGAAAAAAAACAAAAAAATAGCGATTACTATCAACTATTAAAAAGTGAAACTTTTTATTTATAAAGTGACAGTAATATCTTAAGAAGTGACAGTATTATAACTTGACTACTATCATTTGTGTAGCAACTCTTTTTCTGCAAAAAATCAAAAGTGACATAATTTGGTGCAAATGTGACATTTTTTTACAGGAAAAAAAATAAGAAATAACGATTAATATCAACTATTGGAAAGTGACATTTTTTATTTATAAAGTGACAGTAATATTTTAAGAAGTGGCAGTATTATAACTTGATTACTATAATTGTGTAGCAACTATTTTTTTGCAAAAAAATCAAAAGTGACACTTTTTTGGATAAAAATGACATAATTTGGTGCAAATGTGATATTTTTTTACAGGAAAAGTGTTACTATTCATTTGAAATAATAAAATTATCACTCAGAGTACCGTGGTTGCAGCTAGGTTACATATAATCAACACAACAAACTTCAGAGACARTGCATTATAGAATGTCCATTTCATCTGCATGTTTTTATTCAATTTCTTGAATCTGATAGAAAAACATTAAATACTAAAGCTATACAATGGTCTAATACCAACTCAATGTATCTCTTAAATGTATCTCTATGTAAATTGTACTTCGTAAGTTCTTAAGAGTAACCCCCAATGTTAATACTAATATTCACTTTTTTTTTCTCTAACTATCATTCATCTCTCTCCTCATCAGCAATCATCCCTTCATTGTATCCATGCACAAGATTTTAATCCTCTATATAGGCCCATCCAACAATTCTTCACATCTTGCATATAACTTCGGAACATTCTTCCTCAAAGCTCCAAATGCTCCGTGATCAAGAACACACGTCGGTAAACACGTATTATTAGTGATTCGCTTCACATCACGAAATAAAAAATCGTCAAAAAAACAATCTTCTAATAGTTGTCTAGCTASTTATCTTTCTCCTGGATCAAATGTCAAGCACTTCTCAAAAAATTATTTTACTAAAATCAGACGAGATCTCGAGGCATTGGCTTCTTCTTTTTCTTTTTTTTTTTGTCGGGTTAAAARGAGRCATCTGCAAATACGRWTCAAATAAGTTTCATGAATAAATAAATGAGTTTCAAACCCTTTGTAGAGAAATGAATAGCAAACCAACCTCAATCATAAGAAACTAACTACTGCAATTATATTCTCTAATAATTATATTAATTCAAAGCTATGTTGTATATATGACATACTATTACTACTGTAAGCTGCATGCAAATCAAGTGGGCAATTATATTATCTAATAATTATATTAATTCAAAGGTATGTTGTATATCTGACATACCATTACTACTGTAAGTAGCATGCAAATCAAGTGGGCAGCATTCCACCAACAATTATTATGGTACAGAGCTTAATTAATATTTATTGCTTAACAATATTACTATTAAGATATTCACTCTTAAGATTCAGGCACCCAAACAATAAGGCACAAACTAACAAATCAAGAATACTAGAAAGCCCAACTAAAAGAGCAACTCGACATGATTAATTTGTCCGTCCACCGCATCACCAAGCCTGGACAAGGTTGTTCCTACAAAACCCATGCCAAAACAAAGAAGAGAAAAAAGGGACTGTAGCACTAGCATTAGCATCACCAACAACATTATTCATCAAACAGAGGGAATACTTTTCCCAACATACAGTAGTCCTCACAATCTTATTTGTTTAAACTACTGTTAAGTTTCTCTACAAACTTTGCAGGAAATTTATGCTATAGGAACATTTGCTGGTTATAAACGGTTCATCTGAAAAATTCAGTTCCCTTTCTTTATTTTTATCAATTTATTTGCTTTTTCTTGACGACAAGAAAAGAGGAGAGTTCTGAAAATGATATAATATTGGCTAGCCTATTAAAACCCAAGGCATTATTTGAAACAAACTCTAACTATATCAAAAGAGACAGACTGAATTTAAAAAGAAAATGAGTAATAATATAAATTTATCAGACATACAAATTTGCAGCAGTTGGAAACCCTAAAAATCGATTGTTCAATATCCCCTAAATCCTAAAATCGATCAACATAATAATAAAATTGGCAATCAGAATAATATCAAAATCCTTAACATAGAAAATGGGTACAACAACGCATAGTAAAATAAACTCAATCGAGTAGGGCTTAGACAAAATTTACCCTGCTCCAKCAAGTTGATGGAACATATGAACAGAGGACTATAGTGAGAAGGAGAGAGATACTAAGAGGGTCGCCGACGTCTAGACGGYGGCGGGTGGTGGTCTTGTGAAAGTCCGATCGCCAATTTTTACTTACCAGAAAATGAGAAAAAATTGGAGATATGGGATGGGTAAGGAGCGAATGTGGAGGAGAAGAAGTGAGATTTTGTGGTAAATTGGCCTTTTATATGAGTCCTATTTGTTGGAATGGGTACGGGTTTGAGGCGGGTTTGACCTCCGTCACATGCTAAAATATTCGTGTGGACGCCACATTTGAGTTTTTGCCTTTAAAAAAAGGCTAGCAACTATTTAAATAAACTATAAATAATGAAGAACCATGACATTGTAGTCAACAACCGCATTTCCCGATCTCGGATTGTACTTTGCCGTCGCTGCCGTCGCAACTCCACGCGCCAACCGAAAAACCCCAGATCCGCCGACGATGGGCATTTCGCGATAGACGTGATTAATCGGATTATAGCCCAACACACTAAGCGTGCTTCCATTGTATTTGCCGTCAGTGAACACGAAATTTAGCGTCATAAGCAGGCACAACTCTTCGGATGAGGAGTAGCCCGTCAGCCCTTGGGCTCGGCCCATAACCTTGGATTTGAGCCCAGGCCCAACTGTTAATGGGTTGTCTATAATCGAGACCAGCCCAAATAGCGTCGGCGAATCGGAAGTGGAGTTGGCCCTAGCCACCGGGATGGCGGTCGGATTTTTGCCGCTCACAACGTCGTGGAAATAGAAGTGAAGCTTGGTCAATTTTTCCTTTGAGTTTGGAAGTTTTTCGAACCATTTCTCAACTGATTTGGGCCCTTTTTGGGCTACGATGCCGGAAAATAGCAAGGACATAATTAGTGTTGAAAAAGAAAGCACCCAAATTATGTGTTCTTTCCTCATCTTTTCTTTCTCTGAGAGTTTGTGTTATGTTGTGTTGTGATTGATGTTTAAATAGGAACAGTGATCATTGATAAATGAGGCCCACAAGCACCGAAACTCATGTGTGAAACTGTGAATTCATATTTCCCGGCGGATTTTAATTTTATAAAAGAGTGTGAATTCAATGCATGTTGTCTCATTCTACCCCACACAAATATGGTCAACTGCAAAACTATCTTCGTAGTATAAGGCAATCGCAAATCTCGAAGTAGTAATATTTTGTAATGTTAAAAGACAAGTGCATTTTACTTCTCACTTTTCTTTCTTTCTTTTTAAATGGCCTACATCGGTTATTTATGAGCCCTTTCCCGCTATCAAAGTCGTTTGACTTTTATTATTCGGTTTGGGTTAGATTAAAAGCATGGAATGTATTTGCACCATCACCATCTTCAAATTTTCGAGGGGAATCTACCCCAGACGGTAAGAGCCACGAGTATTTCTTAAACCCAAATTGCTAGAATTAGTTTCGTCAAAAATTTGAAGTGTGAATTTTTGATTACTCGTAAATTTATTTGGACAGATCGGTTACCCAATCCGATTTATCTTACTTAATCTATATATTTAAAATTAAAAATAGAACATAAAAATTTATAAAAGATTACTCCTTCATTTTATATTAAATGATGTTTTAACTTGTTAAAGATTTTTCCAATTAAATATTATTTTACATATAATTGATTTTTTTTTTCAATTCAACCCATTACAAATCCAATAAATCTTCTATTTTCCAATTTATCACTAATTCTTAACTTTCTTTCATTTCTAATTACAAATATGAATTGCAGGAATTTAATTAAGAGTACATTATTAGTCAAGATATTTAATTATTAATAATACAGTTTGAATCTAAAAAGTTATTTAATTCAGAATGGATAGTCACAAGTTACCTTGCCCTAAAATTCCATTGAATATAAAAGTTCATAATAATCCAATTACTATAATAATATACTAAACTACCCTTAATAGATTCTTCTCAAGAGGAGGAGTTGAAACAATCAAATTATGACATGCTAATAAAATTCATTTAATGCAATTGCAATTTTTCCAAACTTGAAGTCTAACCAATAAACTAAAATATGATAAATAAGGTAATTGCAACTTTACAAAAAAAAAAAAAAACGTAGGAAAAATGACAATTAGGTATCTTTGTGTTCTACAAATCATCTTTCCATAATCTAAATTATATGAAATGCTATTACATGATTAATTACGAACTACTCTGTTAAAATTACAAACTATTTTGTTCAGTTTGCGAACTATGTACTACTTTGTTAAAATTACAAACTATTTTGTTTATATAAGACTACTAAATTACCCTTTTTAACTACTTTATTTTATTCTTCAAAAATTCAGAGCTACTCGTGTAAATTCAGAACTACTTACGTAAATTCAGAACTACTCGTGTAATTTTAGAACTACGCGTGTAAATTTCAAAACTACTCGTGTAAATTTTRAAAAATTACACACTACTTCGTATAGTTTTTGGGAAATTACATACTACTTCGCATAATTTTTTGAGAAATTAGGTACTACTTTGCATAAATTGCATACTATATCACAAAAGTTTTGAAAAATTACAAACTAATTTGCATAAATTGCATACTATTTCACAAAACTTTTGAAAAATTACAAACTACTTTCCACGATTTTTAAAAAATTACATACTACTTTGCTGGATTAATTACAAGCTATTATTATAAATTGTTAAATAATACTATTAGTATTAAGTAATTAATTTGTTGGTTAGTTTCCTAGGTTATAATTATTGATACTTTAAAAGTACATGATATTAGGATTTAAAAGTCTAATTTCTAAATTATAATTATACAAACAAATATGGATACAAGTTTATTCACATTCACATTAAGACTGCAAAATTATAA
Organism: Phtheirospermum japonicum; assembly: GCA_014905375.1. Lineage (NCBI taxonomy): Eukaryota > Viridiplantae > Streptophyta > Magnoliopsida > Lamiales > Orobanchaceae > Phtheirospermum > Phtheirospermum japonicum. Next base: position 342,609 of record BMAC01000178.1, read on the forward strand.
TTAATATTCTCTCCTTTCCAACTTCAAAATTATAATTATAGTGGGCTTATTTGTTGACTTTATATGCTAACATTTAAGTCTCATAATTTACATAACTTAATAATTTAGACAAATTGCTAAATTAGTGGGATTTCTGGTAGCAAATTGGGACATAGTTTAAAAAGGAACATATTTAATTTAGGAGAGAGAGGGAGATGTAGGGGTGGTTTTGATAGTTTAAATACAATTTTGTATTAAATGGGAAGTATTTGGTTTATATAGGAATAAAAAGAGTCATTGGATTATATGGGAATTGGGATTGATGTTTTGATAGTATTTGGGAATTTTCCCTATTTTCAAACCTCCATTTCCCAACAACAATATCATAAATACTAAATAAGTTACAGATGAATAAGAGTAAGTGTATAAGTGTCAAAACGTGTTAGAGTTCAGAGGGAAAATTTCATTTTTGGTACACTATATTGGTATTTTTTTTAAAAAGATACATGATGTTGGCTATTATCAAACAACATCCATTAAGTTGGTCAAATTATCAAAAAAGGTACAAGAAAAGCCCGATCGAATTTTTTTGCTGATGTGGCGTGATTCAATACTTTCTTATCATTTTTCCTTTAATTTTAAATATTAAGTTGAGAAAAAATGGGAATATTTTTATTTTTAGTACACTATATTGGCCGCATTTCAGAAAAGGTACGTTAAATTGTCCAAATCATCAAAAAAGGTCCAAAAAAATTTTGATCGGATTTTTTTCCTGACGTGGCATGATTATATATTATTTTATTATTTTTTTATTTAAATATTAAGTTGTAGACAAAAACCTGTTTTGCCTTCATTTTCTTTTCTTTTAATCAAATAAATAAAATCTTAATTAATAAGAAAAAAAATAGTGATAAATATATAAATATAAAATAAATCTTCAAAAATTATAAAGTTAATATAATAATTTATATGACTTTTATATTATTAAAATAATAATTAATAAAAAATTAATAAACTCAAAGATAAATATAAGAATATAAAATGAATCTTAAAAAAATAATAAAACATATATGAGAAAATCTATTATAAATGAATCTTGAACTCTCTATATTTATTATATATTTTTTAATATTTGTATTATATTTTTATATTTATAAATGATTTATATTAATTTTTATTGATTATAATTTATTAATTAGATTAACGGAAAGAGAAAATAAAAACATAAAAAGAGAGAGCAAAACACATTTTTGTTTTTAATTTATTTTGTATAATTATAAAAAATTGATAAGAAAATATAGAATTATACTAAAAATAAAAGTCTTCCCATTTCTTTTTCAATTTAATATTTAAAATTAAAGGAAAAATGATAAGTAAGTATTGAATCACGCCATGTCAGCAAAAAAATCCGATCGTACTTTTTTTTTATTACCTTTTTTGATGAATTGACAAATTTAATGGATGTTGTTTGATGATAGCCTACATCACGTATCATTTTTGGAAAATGGCCAATATAGTGTGCCAAAAATGAAATTTTCTCATTAGTAGAGCCTTAGTTTATAGTAGGCTATGACTAATACGATTATTGAAGTACAAAAGATTAGGAAAATCCAAAAGTGCAAATTCATAACCAAAGTTTGAAGAAATATTACATCTAGCACTAGCTGGCTCCTTGTCTACTATAAGCAATCTGCTTATCACGTAAAAGCAGCAGATTAGGGTTAGGGGCTGATCTGTTTCTTCATTCTTCCCTCTCTGTTTAAAGGAAATTTGTCGTTGTTATATGTTTCTAGTGGGAAGCTTTTGATGTTTGGCAGTTATTAAATATAAGTACTTTGGACGTCCAAGTTTAGATTTTTTTTAATTAGTTTTGTGTTTTCCAAAATATCTTTATGGATTTGATGTATGAAACACTGAGATAGGGTTGGGGTTAGAAGTCAATACAATGTTTTACACGTTAAAGAAAATTAATTTGATGAGAAATGCAAGTTGGTCGCAAACATGATGTTTATGTGGTGTTGTGTAAGCTTAAGCTATTAGTATTAGTATTAGGTTTAAAATATGTTTGTTTGTTTTAAACATATAATCTAAAATCTGTAGTGGTTTATAAAATTGCAGGTCTAACATATAAATTTGTTTTGATTCTGGGAAGGAAAAAAAATCTGAGATGGCCAAACATGAGAACATGAAAACTTGCCGATCAAAGACGCACTATGATACTAGTAAATTATAAACTTATGAAAAGTGATTGCGAAATCTAGTGAGGAATGAATCACTCTTATTGTTCGAACGATAGACTTGATACTCTTAACAAGTCATATTACACGAGACCCACGCAGTATAGCAGGTATATAAAAAAGTTCAATAAAAACATACAACAACAGTAGTACCGCACACTGGGAATTAATAATGCAATACAACAATATTGTACTCAACAAGAGCATCACCAGAAGTCTTATTATACATGACATTGCTCAATAGGGCCGAACCACGCGCAAGCCTGAAAACACCCGAGCCACCGACTATGGGCAACTCACGAAACTCATTCAAGAAAGGGTTGTGGCCGATCAAGCTTATCGTGCTACCATTATACTCTCCACTAGTAAACACAATATTGAACGTCATGTGGTAGCCTATGTCGGCCAAAGAGGTAGAGCCAACCAGCCCCTGGGCTCGGCCCACGGTGCCGGAATTTGGGCTGTGCCCTGTTGTCAGTAAGTCATCAATGGCCGCTATTAGGCCAAAGTTGGTGGGTGAATGGGTAGTGAAATTGGATATAACAATGGGGATGTTGGTCGGCTTGGGCCCAGCCACAATGTCGTGAAGGAAGAAATGAAGCTCAGTCACCTTTTGCTTCATTTCAGGAAGTTTTCTGAACCAGTTTTTCATTTCACTGGGCCCATTACCAATGCTACGAGGCCCAGTTCCATGAGCCACCGGTACAGCAGTTAGTATAATCGAACAAAGCAATAAAATTAGGCAAAGCTTCTCCATCTCCTCTCTTTTCTCTCTGTATGTCTCAACTCTGAATGAAGGATACAATTGATTGTTGATGAGCCAAACATGTATATATATAAATAAATGTACAAATTACATAAAATAGGAAAAAGACTTAAAATTCGTTGGCGAAATTGCAGGGATTAATAAAAAAATATATAAGCTCGCGTGATGGCCGTCATTGAAGTGAATGATTTCATTCGTAAATCATTTTATTCACTTTCTAGAAGATATTGACATATAGTCCCAATGTCCCACCGTTTTCTATTGTGTTGTTTTAGAATTATTACTAGTTTTTGATCCGGATGTTACACGATTTTTGAGATAAATTACAGACTTGATAAATATTTATTTATTTAAATAAACATTATCGTTCTCGTCGTATAATAACTTTGTTTAAAATTTTGTGATAGTTACGGAAATAAAAATATAAAATAAATAAATATTTATTAGTTTTTATTTTAATTTTATTTATTACCGACGGATATTTTTGTCGGTAACTCCACTTTAATTATTTTTTAATTACCGATGAAAATTAGTCCATTGGTAAATTAAAATTTTTAATTTTTATTTATTTTATTGTTTCGTTCCTCTATCTTCCAAAAGGAAAAAAGATCTCTGAGAGGAAAGAATGTACTTCGGTTCTTATTTACGATTTATTATTAATTATTAATATTTATAATTATAATAAATAATATAAAATATTTAACGCACACCCATTATAATATATTATATTATATTATATAAATATATATAATACAATATTTAATATTTATAATATATAATATATTTATAATATATATGTATAATATAATTATTATATATAAATATATAATATACGTAGACATATTATAATTATATTATTTATTATATACATATATATATATATATATATATATATATATAATATATATATATAATATATATATATATATATAACACAAGTATGAATATATATTTATAGTGTCAAGTACTTTAGGCATTGAGTTAGCTTAGTCGGTCATGACTAGACTTGGAGCATGAGAGGTCTCGTGTTCGAATCTTACAAAATTCGCGATAATTTTAATTTTAATTTTTTTAATAAAATTAATTACCGACGAAAAAAAGTCCATCAGTATTTTTTTAATTTATTAAGATCCCGTTGGTAAAATCGACGGAACATTTCCGTCGATAACGCCATTACCGACGGAAATGGTTTGTCGGTATCCGCGAGTTTTTTGTAGTGATAAAATGATTCTTTTTTGCCTCTAAATATATCACATTTTTTTCGTTCGCCTCCTAAAAATATAAAATTTTTTAAAATGCCTCCTGATATATAGAATCTTGATAACTTGCCATCCTACTATTAATTTTCCGGCAAAAAAGTGGTCGGGAAAATTATTTATGCGATGAAAAAGTATATTTTGGGGTTTTGGAGGGGTTATAGATGTTGGTTTGAGCCAAAAAATTTACGTAATGTCTCAAAAAATAAGAAAAATCCAACAAAATAACAAAATTCGTAACGGAACACCGCAAATTAGTGAATAAATGTACGCTTTTGTAACTAGGGTTAGGATTTTAGAATGGTTATCAGCATTGGATGGGGTTTAAAATTTTGCTTGTGGCTTTGAAAAATGATGAAAATCCAACGAAACTAATGACATCCAGAATAGAGCACTGGAAGTAAGTTTACCCGGAATAATCCTTTGAGGTTGTTTTGGAAGGAATCACAAAACTGAAAGATTTGCCCACTGAACATACTTTCGATACTCCATTCTGGCCTCCGTTGGGTTCCATCCGACGCCACCCCTTCAAAACCCTAACCCAAATTAAAAATCATACATTTATTCACCAACTTTCGTTGCTCTATTTTGGGCTTTCGTTGATTCTGTTGGGTTTCCTCTAACATCAAAAATCTCTCCAAAACAAACTTTTCCATTGTGTAAACAATTTTTTCCGACCATTTTTTTGCTTGAAAGATGATGGCATGAGGAAATTTATCAAAATTCTACATATCAGGAGGTATTTTTTTTTAAAATATTTTAGGAGGTAAAAGGAAAATAAGGCGATAGATTTGGAGGCAAAACTTCTTTTCCCAATGTAAAATGTTATAATATAATACTAAATAAAATCTCAAAATTTGAAATTAGGAAAATGTTATAATAACTATTGGTTCATCATATTTGCATAATTATTTAATAAATTTGAAAAAATACAAAACTTAAAGATATATAAAACATAATATAAGTCGTTAAATATTATAAAAAATAAGTTAAATGTATATATAGAATAAATATTTTTTAATAATGTTTATAGTAAAAAAGACTACATTCC
>BMAC01000178.1:349386-375714 GCA_014905375.1 Phtheirospermum japonicum
AAAAATAAAAAGCATGACAAAAATGTTATAAAATATTATAAAATAAATCTCAAAGTACTTTTAAATTAGATAAAAATATAATAAAGTTTGATTAACTTCAAAATAACTATAAATTTTTATATATTACTTATGTAATTTTATAATTACTTATATTTTTTTATTTGTTTTATATTTTAAAACAACTATTAGTATGAGGCACCAGTATATTACGACACAAGTTGAAAATACAATATTCATATTCTTTTTGAATTACCCATGTATTTATATTTATATTTTGTAACTATCACAAAATCTTAAAAAAAATGTCATTTTAACAATTTTCCTGTAATTTACGGGTCCAACTTTATAACAAATATCGAGAGTTAAAGTGTCGAAAATGGTTGAAGATTATTTCATGCCACAAAAAACAATATTATTTATATTAATAAATAAGTATTTATCAAGTTGATAATTTATCTCTCAAAATCCACCGGGATCTAAAACAAATAAAATTATAAAGAGGGTTAATTCCAGTATTAAATCATTTAATAAATGATGAAATCTTGTGAATTGATAATTATTAATTAATTAATTCCTAATAATAAACGTAAATTTGAGTCACCAGAAATACTGTAAATTTGACAGCTTTGAATATTCACCAGAAATACTGTAAATTTGAGCCACAATTTTGAATTAGTTATGGTTTAAAAAGAAAATATTAACATTTATTTATTACCAAATTCAATGGTTAGGAAATTATAATATAATATAGACTAAAAATAAAATTGTTGAACTTTTAGATTCACAATTAAATGAAATATCAATTATAGAATATTGACAAACCAAATAAATTTAATTAATTATTTTTAATTTTTGCATTAATTTTTTATATTATTTAGTTAGGTTAGATTTCCATTCAAACATCTCTCATGGTAGGATTTTGTTTATAATTTCTTATGTTTATGTTAGGAATATTTTGTGTTTTATTTTCTTTTAAAATTAGTTCTTAGAATTTAATTTTTTTAAAATTATTTTTTTATAACTTCTTATGGTTATTCAGAATATTTAATTTAATATGTATATATTTAACAAAAATTGTTGTACGCCATATGGAAGACTTAGGCGGTCATACTTTTTGAACAAAAATGCATGTTTTTTAATTACACACACACACACACACACACCACACACACACACACACACACACACACACACACATATATATATATATTATATATATTATATATTATATATATATTATTCCAAAAATATGTACTTAAGATATTAAATTTAAAAATTCTTTAATGAATAATGACTTAAAAAGGAAAAAAATAATTTAGGCTGAACCATCGGTCATTTTATAACTCGACCATAAAAATAGGAATTTTTTTTTATTACCCACATGCACGCACATGTGCACATGTACAAACATACACAATTGTAAAACAAATCAACCAAATAATTTATATTTAGGCATCATGTTTGCAAATTGATTCTCAAATATGATAGCTGCATATAATTACTTTTGTTGTTGTTGTTGTGCCCTTAATAATATAAACAATTTATATCATGTGTTTGGTTGTAGATGCATGATGAATATGCAATATATGAGTGGAGAATATGAAGTTGTGATTTTATATTCATCACCTGCCACTTATTTTCACCATTCATCTTTTATATATTGCATCATCTACTCGAGTTCATAATATGACAACTCATTAACATACTATACTTTTTAGAATTTCTTTATCCATTAACTTAATTTTTTAATTTATTTACAAAATATTATACTTAAATACACCGCCAGTTCATCACACGGACAAAAATTACTAGTCTAATGGAAAGAAAACTGACCCTCAATCCGCTAACCCGAAAGAAATACCACTAGGCTAAAGCGAGTTTTCACACACAATCCCTCCTCCCAACTCCTCCTTCCTAAGCATCTCCCTTGATACTCAACTCACCTCCTACTTCGATGTCATTCACTCCATACTTGTCGCCTACCATGGTCATAGATACACAGCTCATGTTTGGTCAAATAAAGTGGATATTGAGATAGCTAACATGAGATAGTTAATCTCATACGAGTATTGAGTTTGTAAATTCATGTAATGCTATAAAAGCCAATAGAAAATTATGAGAAGTCATAATTATTGGACTCATGTGCTTATTTGAAAATTGGGTATTCTAACATTGAGGCTATGATATAAAACCCATAATAAAGTTCAATAAATTTAAAAATATGAATTTACAATTAAATGTCAATTTTTGACTTAAAACACAAATGTGAGATTTGTGTTGAGGTTAAGATGCTAAAAGTATCTTTTAATTCGATGGAAAAAATTGTGCACCTCTAGAGTTAATTCGATGAAACTTGTGCAGACTAGAAGAGGCAAAAAGTAATTTATTACTTTCATTGATGACTATACAAAAAATTGTTATGTCTATTTGCTAAGGAGCAAGGACGAAGCTTTTGTTACTTTCAAAGTCTTCAAATATGAAGTTGAGAATCAACTTAACACTCGAATTAAGGCAATTAGAAGTGATCGAGGTGGAGAGTATGTTGCACTGTGTGAGGAATTTTGCGCTAAATATTGTATAATTCATCAAACAACTGCTCCTTACACACCTAAATCGAATGGAATCGCTGAACGCAAAATTCAAACCCTGAAAGAAATGATGAACGCTATGTTAATCAGTTAAGGGTTAACCCCGAATATGTGGTGGGAGGAGATCCTTTCCGCTAATCATATTTCAAATAAGGTACCCCACAAGGGAAAGAAAAAGACACCATACGAGATATGGAAAGGTAAAACTTGTGCTTACAGTTACCTCAAAGTGTGGGGGTGCTTGGCCAAGATAAGAGTCTCAGAGCCAAAGCAAGTGAAGATATGACCTTAAACTATCGACTGTATTTTCATTGGATATGCGCACAATAGCACTGCGTATAGATTCCTAGTATACAAGTTTGATATACTTGATGTGATTGAAGGAACAACCATTGAGTCAAGAAATGCAGTATTCTTTGAACACATATATCCTTGCAAAGGAAGTAATGATGGTTCTAACAAGAGATCTCATGATGCTGAAAATGAAGCAACACCTCTTGCAGTTCAAGATGCATCACAAGATGGTGATGATGATGAGCCAAGGAGAAGTATGAGGGCTAGGACTGCTAAAACACTTGGTCCGAATTTCATGGTCTATATGTTAGATAATGAACCTCGTACTATTCAAGAAGCCTTGTCTAGTCATGATGTTCCCATGTGGAAGGAAGCCATCAATACTGAGATTGATTTGATTATGCAGAATCATACATGGGAGTTGGCTATTCTTCCCCATTTTAATAAGCCCCTAGGATGCAAGTGTTTCCTAAGGAGAAAGTATAAAGCTGATGGCTCGATTGATAAGTATAAACTAGGCTGGTGGTCAAAGGCTTTAAACAAAGAGAAGGATACGACTTCTTTGATACTTACTCACCTGTAACTAGAACTACTTCTATTAGGGTAATATTGGCAAATGGTGCATTGCACAATCTTGAAATCCATAAAATGGATGTGAAAGTTGCGTTTTTGAATGTTGAGTTAGATGAAGAGATTTATTTGGAACAACCTAAAGGGTTTGTAATTTCTGGTCAAGAGAACAATGTGTGTAGACTTGTTAAATCAGTGTATGGATTGCAACAAGCACTGAAGCAATAACATCTCAAGTCTGACACTATGATGATGTCAAATGGCTGTTGCATAATGAATGCGGTAAATTTGTTTATGTAAAGAGCACACCTAACTCTTTTGTCATTGTTTGTCTTTACGTTTCTGACATGTTGATATTAAGTAACTCTCGATCACAAGTACAAAGAACATGTTAAAAGATAACTTTGATATGAAAGACATGAGTTTGGCCAATGTGATCCTTGGTATCAAGATCATAAAGAACTCAAACGATATAGTTCTTTCTAGTCCCACTATGTGGGAAGCATATTGAAAAGGTTTAAATGCGTTTGATGGTGAAATGGCTAAAATTTCATTTGACAATAAACTTCGTTTGGTGAAAAACAAGGCCGATCCATTGGATCAACTGGAATATACTAGGATCATTGGAAGTCTCATATACCTTGTAAATTGTACTATACCGAATCTAGCTTATTTAGTTAACAAATTAAGTAGGTTCACGAGTAATCCTAACAATGATCACTAGAAATGATTAATTAGATTATTACAATACTTCAAGTATACTCTGAGTTATGAGCTACATTATACGAGATATCCATAAGTACTAAAAGAGTACTGCGATGCTAACTGGATATCAGAATCTAAGGATTCACACTCCACAAGTGGGTATGTCTTTACCATTGGTGGAGGTGTTGTGTCTTGGAGGTCCACGAAGCAAACATGCATAGACCGATCCACCATGGAGTTGGAGTTCATATCTATGGATAAAGCTGGTGAAGAGGCTGAGTGGCTTCGAAATTTTCTCGAGAATATTCCATGTTGGAGGAAGCCAATATCAACGATTATGATACACTGCAATAATCAAGCTGTGAAATGTAAAACGGTAAAAATACCGTTAGAGAGTTGATCTCGAGAGATATAATTACTATTGATTATGTGAAGTTAAAAGAAAATTTAGTGGATCCATTTACAAAGAGCTCAAACCCATATCAATTCCATACATTGCTGTAGTGAATGGAGATAAAATCCACAACTAAAGAACGGTCTTTAGTGGACACCCAACCATGATGATTGAAGATCCCAATAACTTGGTTCAATGAGACAATAAAACTTTAGACTGTTCCATTCTAAACACTTGGTACCTAGCCATGAGCTAACCCATCCCTAGAGAGCATAACTAAGTGATATGTTTGCTGAAGGTGGTGAGGTTAAGTCTAAGACTTTTAATGACGATCTATAGCTATTAAGGTGGAGTATAGTAGGGTATTTTTGATAGACAACGTCACCTATTTAAGTACAGAGGAGTGGCCACCTCGATTGGAGCACTTAAGAATTCCAAGAGTGTTCCAAGACAAAAATGGACATAACTTTAAGAACTTGAGAAGTGGTGTACATTTGTTATGTGAGTATTGTTGTCTTGATATACTCATAAGCGGAATAGTTCAATGACTGTGTCAATAAGGTCACATGTATATCCGATGGTACTTCACTAAGGAGGGTTCAAAACCACAAGCTACCTAGCCTGATGTAATAATGTTTGGCGAAAACTGAGTAGATGAGTCACATGCATCATACATTCATTTTGCACTCATGTGTGGGATTGTTGGAGAAAATGAGTTTGGTAAAGTTATATATGGTAGTTTTGATCGAATATTCCAAATGTGACGGGTCATTAGTTTTGAAAACGAACTTCAAATTCTTAATCAATGTTACGATTATTGTGGAATATTTATTTTCACAAATTCATGTCCGTGTGAGTCAAAAGTTAATGACCAAGGTTGGACATTTGGAAGGTAAAGAGGGTGTGAAATCTCCTACGTAAATAGGAAATGTTCGACATATGAAAGTTATTCATTATTTTATGGGAATTGAAGTATTAGAGGTGGTGGACAACAAACTATTTAATTCATTGGCTTAATTTAGTTTGGGCCTCTTGTGGAAGCTTGCAAATCTTTCTTATTGAGTAAAATAAGGAGATTGACTTGTATTAGGAATCTTAATTCCTACAAATTTCCTATCTTATTTAAGGTTCCCTCAAACTTATAAATATCAACTTCTACATAGTATAAATATACATACAAGAACATTAGAAACATGTTTCTAAGCACTCAAACATATATATCATATTTCTACCTGCTTCACCCATTATATATAGCGCTTGCAGTTAGGATTTTGCTCAATTTTTCGGTCAATTCTCGTTCGCTAGAATGCCGTATTGATTGCTTCTTCCAGCATCGTTGCTGTTGTATCTTGGGAGATTTGTTACCATAGATCCGCGAGCACGCGCACGGAGCAATTAGAATTTTAAGGAAAGAGTTTGTTCGCCTCGACACTTTCGTTTGGTTATTTATTTACATTTATATATTTAATTGTTTCAGATCTGTCAGTTCAAATTATTTTTTAATTTATCCAATTTATTGTTGTATCACCAAAAGTTCATTAGAAAAAACCGATTCAATACAAATATCAATGCAGGGAAAGATCGATCATGAGTAGGGGTGAGCATTCGGTCGGTTCGTCCGAAAATCGAACCAAAATAACCGAAATCGAATTTAGCATAAAATTTCAAACCGAACCGAATCGAAAAAACCGAAAACCGAAATATTTATAAAACTGCAAACCGAACTAAATCGAATATATGTTTAAAACCGAATTAACCGAACCGTACTAACCGATTTTTTGGATTTCTGAAACCGAAAACCGAACCGAATTTACATAAAATCGAACCGAAAATTTCGGTTCGATTTGGTCGGTTTTTTCGATTTTTCGGTTGTTCAATTTTTTTCTCACCCCTAATCACGAGGCATGCTAGATTTGCTCGAAAAGTATTTTGTGGTAATTTTCTACAAGTTTAATTAAACGTCAGTGCATACGTAAAACAATGGTCCTTCGAATTGTCCAATGGGATTTACTTTTGGCCAGACTCAAGATTTATCCATCGGAGTGTTCAAGTCTTTGAAATTTGCAAAGACTAGAAAAAAGAAAAAGAAAAAAAAAACAGAGACCTGCACAATCACGTAAAAAAGATGTCAAAGGCATATTAAAAGTGAGATAAATCAATTTCTGCGGCTCAACAAATATAAAACCTAATAATAAGTCACGTAAAAAAAAAGTAATAGAGATTTTATTACTTTTCGAAATTCATGTCAGTCTTAGCACGAGTCTTAGCACGACTCTTTTCACATACTGTATATTCTCTTATATAAATTCTCTCTCTCTCTCTCTTTTAAGTTTAAGGTTAACAATTACTTTTTTTATTTGAGAGATTATTTATTATTTTCCTAGAAATCCTAGTTAAATTATTTTGGAAACAAATTATTAAAATTATTGATAAAACAATATACTTATATGCATTTTATTTATTTACGCTGTTGATTTTTCTTTTTATCAACACATTTGATATATGATACTTTAATATTAGAATTTATATTTATTTCAGTGGTTTTGAAGTATTTTGGTCTTGATATAGATGAGTGTGGCATGCGAGTGGAGTTTTAACGAGATTGGGTCCCGATTTTGATATGTTACCTCTGACACTGGGTCTGTCATACACACTGGGTTATGCAGTGCCAGCGCAGTTTCGAGAATTTAGAGCCTTGGACCCGGAAAACAAGCAGGTCCAACTTCAACGCGCCTTTAAAAAGTATATAGCTGCCTGGGAGACTTGGGCAATTGTAGAAGACCTTACCTTTGAAGAATTAGAAGGGATGTGTTATTATTGGAATTATTGGAATAAAAAACGAACTAAAACAAGATACCTTTTTAATGAAGGATTTGGTGAGAGAAAAGGATACCACCATATCCTATATAAAGGGAGGAGATATTAAATGAGAAAAGGGAATCAGATTTTCATGGGAGCAGTAAGATACGAATTGTAGAAGTTATTCAAGTCCAATTTCCGCAGGCACTCTATTATTGGGTCACATGATAAAAGAGAAAAAACCATATATGCGCAATAAGGGATTGAAAAAACCATATTTGTTTTTCTTTTATAATTAGGAAAATCGCAATTTTTGTCATGTAAGTATGATCAATTTTAATTTTTGTCCTGTAAATATAGGCGGTTCGAAAATTGTCCCGTATCTTTAAAATCTTTGCGTTTTATATCCTCTAAATATAGGCGGTTCGAAAATTGTCATGTATCTTAAAAAATTTTCGCGTTTTATGTTCTCTAAGATCATAAAACGCGAAGATTTAGATGGCAAAAAATGCGAAGATTTTTTAAGATACATGACAATTTTCGAACCGCCTATATTTAGAGGACATAAAACGCGAAGAATTTAAAGATACAGGATAATTTTCGAACCGCATATATTTACAGGACAAAAATTAAAAGGGGTCAAACTTATAGGACAAAAAATGCAATTTTCCCTTTATAATTATATGAACACCATGTGTGAGTAGTTTAATTGATTTCGGTCCTTGCAGATGTTGAACCCCATCGATTGATTATGTTCTAATTAATTCCCGTAATATTTATTTTGTTCTTCATATGAAATTGTTTATATTATTCTATTTTCATGCCATGATTATTTAATTTCTAATTTAGATTGATCACCTAAATTAGGGTTAGATATCAATTGCTTAGAAATAGTGCTACAATCCGTAATTGTTGTCGTTTCTATTTCACTTGTAGCAACTAATAGTTGCGCACTATTAAGGATAACACAACATAAGTTAAATAAATCGAGCGTATGAGTTTATTGCTTAGATTAGCAATATTTGCCTAGCATCTAATGCTTTTATTGGATTAAATGTAGAGAGCTTATTCTTTATTAAATCTATATTAAAAGTGACATTATTGAAATAAAAATTAAAATAATTATTTATATTTTTATTTTTGATCATTATGGAAATATCATTAATTTTTTACTTAACTTCGATTAGAAATTTTTAAATATATATTTTGTTAGATCTTAAATCTTAAGTATGAAGTTAATAATAATAATAAATAATAACGATAAATCTTAAATCCAGTTAATAAACTTGTAAAACTATTACAAAAAGCTTCTTAATATTTCTTTTTTAATTCAAAGTTTGTTGTAATCAAACTCAATTTTATTCCTTTTAATTAGAAGATCTTGTGTATTATTTTGGTATGATTTTTATAATTTTAATTAGAAATATTTTAATTTTGGTAAAAAATATCACAATTTTTTTGTACATATTTTTAGAAGTCGCTTGATAACTTGTTGAAAAATAATAATGATTCAAATTTACAATATTTAAATCTATTATAACCGAAAATCCTTTCATTGAAGTCATTTTGAAGTCATTTTAGTGTAAATGACCAGAATTAAACAATGTATATGTATGTCATTAAAGTTCAGTGTTGTTGATGCACAATATGAGTTCGTTAAGTTCTTTGCAATAAGAGTTTACAATTTGTTCAAATTGTTCCTATTACATGACTTTGGGTTTAAGGCCATGACTTAGAATCATCATCTTGCAATTTTTATATATTTGAATCAATAATACATAATTGCTACGGTGTCACATCTTCTTATTTTATTTTATTGCAGGTCGGAGAATAGCGTGTGAATGTTTGTACAACTAAGTATTTAATAATTTGTAAACTACATTTCAACGAATAGTAATATTTTTATGAACCATGTTCAACATATTTTTAATAATATTCTATATTTGAGAAATAATTAGATGATTTAAATATATATTGCTTAAATCTAAAAGTATAATCACTTATTTAGTTTTTCTAAATAACTGAAAAATAATAATATTCAATTATTCCATAAGATTACATGTTAAAATAAATAACTGTTTAACCCACATATCAAATTTTAGAAAAAACAGTTTTCACTTATTGTTTTGTTTTACAATGACTATAAACAAGAGTTAAGGTTAAACTCTCTCAAACGTTGACTTGTATTTGTCAAGAAGTACCGCCAACTTTATGTCGTCATTGCTTGAGTGAAATAACTGTTGAAAATTTTTTGTTGCGACGAAAAGATATCATTATGAATAAGACAGTTAATGTAATTCACAAAGAAGTGTTTGATAATTTAAAGTGAACACCATTTTTTTTTCTTTTTAGCACTAATAATTACTTTTTGAAATAAATTTTTTTTTTTTTTTTATAGATTTACACTTTATACCTTTCTTATTTATGTCAGCGTAATCGCAGAATTTTAAACTAATTATGCTGGTATTTATACTATTCATTTGGCCAACCAATAGTAGAAAACTGTTTCATGAAATTATGAAAAGTCCAGCCACATACAATCTTCGTGTTTAAGGAAAAAAAACCTATATCTTTCTCGGGCCAAGCCTCGAAGTACATGAACGACAAGACCAACCTCCAAATGGAAATTGCTAGCACAATAAACACGAGAAAAGGGAAATCGATGTCCTTAGGTCTCGATATCCAACCGGTCAAGAACGACATACTTACGGGCTGATATACTTTATTAGCAACCGTCAAATAAGGTATCGGCTGGCATCTCGGCTTATGTAACAAGCGGTTAATAAACGGAATAGTTAAGTTGGAGCATAAGTTGAGTATCGAGAGATGGGTTCGGGGGACGTTGCGTAGTGGTGCTAAAATATTTCAAACCTAAGCAAGCCACCACAATTCACAAAACACTAATTAATATAATTTCCAACATAAACAAAGTGTTTGGTGATGGTCCACGGTTCTAGTGGCCTTATTACAACACAATCATATTCATACAAAACATAAAACAAAAACAAACACAGCACAGCCCAGCCCAGCCCTTAAAAAACAACAGCGCAATTATTTTAATGCACAAAACTACCAACGAAATACCAATCAAATCAATAATGCGACACCGTTATATTATATTGAAAAAACACATCACCGCTCCTCCTATTAAACGACACGGTTCTCACCCCAACAAAGCCACGCGCCAATCGGAAAGCACCGGACCCACCAACCACAGACAATTCACGATAGTCTCGTGGATATGGATTACGTCCAAGCAAATTCAGCGTGCTCCCATTATATACGCCACTCGTAAACACTAGGTCAAAGGTCATATGAATGCTTATCTCCTCCAAGGAGACATAAGCAAAGAGTCCTTGGGCCCGTCCCACTATCTCAGCATCTGGGGTGGGCCCTGTTCTTACCGGATCATCAAGCACCGCAAGAAGGCCGAACAATGTGGGCGATGTGGAAGTAGAATTGGCCATGGCTACCGGTATGGTTGAAGGACGTGGCCCATGTAATATGTCTTGAACGTACAGTTGTAATTGTGTCACCTTTTCTTTTCCTTTGAAAATATTTGGGAACCATTTTTTCGTGGCAAAGCCATTGGCTTGAGCCATGACTGCTATAGAGAAAAGCATAAAGAGTACGAATTGCTTCCCCATCTTTGCCTTTTTTTTAAGTGATCAGAAATGATTAACTAGAACGTTATTTTATAGGAGGCTATGACTAATACGATTATTGAAGAAAAAGTAGAAAAATAAAAAAAGTGCCGATTCATAACCCAAATATGAAGAAATGTTGCACCTAGTTGGCTCTGTATAAGCTATAAGCAATCTGCTTATCACGTAAAGGCAACATATTATGGTTAAGGGTTAATTTGTGAACATGAGTTCTTTTGCTAGTTTTGCGTTTCCCAATTATCTTTTATATATTTTATGTATGAACAATTAAGATAGGATTGGAGTTAGAAGTCAGTACAATGTTTCGTACGTTAGAGAAGTATTAGTTTGATGAAAAAAAAATGAAAAGTGGCATATTGCTAACATTTTACAAAAGAATTATTTCATGGAATGTGTGGTGTTGTGTAAGCTATTAGTGTAATTCGCTTTAGGATAAATTAACAATTTAAAAACAAAAATGTAATGCCAATTCTCTGTTTCTTCGGATTAGTGCAGGAAAGATTCCATTTGAAAGATGCCTAGAGTTTGATATTGATCTGCAAAATGGGTAGTTACTAAAACAACCTTCTAAAACCATTGAAAGGAATTGCTGGGACTAATTTGTTCGTTATTGTTAAATCATTTTTTTTTTATTTTTTTTTTGTAAACATAAATATATATGTCAGTAGGAAAAGGAAAAATCCTAGATGGCCAAACATGAGAACATTAAAATTTGCCAATCAAAACATGCAGCTTAAGGAATCATTGCTTAATGTTTGAATGATAAAACTTAGGGCAACACTCTTGTTTGGCCGGACTAACGGATTATTCGTTGCCAAAATTTCATATCAATACATTATAGTACAAAAACCAATATATTATAATAAAAAACCAATATATCACAGTTCAAATATATCACATTACAAAAACCAATACATCATAGGACGGGTCAGAGATTTATGAAAAACTAATACTTTACATGCAAAACCCAATACATTATAATATCGGGTCAAATAATCTAACGGGTCATGATCCATTAATCTGGTCTAACACAAGTGTTTGCCTCAAACTTAATACTTAAGAAGAAGCCATAATACACGAGCACTAACGCAGTACTCTGTAAAAAAGGTTCAATATAAACATGCAACATTGTAAACAAAAATAACAATCAAAATATAATGGGGCGACGACAGTACAAAAACGATGTACTAAACAACATCATTATCAGTCGTCTTATTCAACACGAAGTTGCTCAATAGATCATTTTATAACTTTCTAAAATATTTATATATATTCAATAAAAACAAAGTTGGTTGCAACAAGAAAAAGAACACGTTAAAATCCATATTTTCTGAATAAAAGTAAATATCACATTTCAAATAGAAATAAGTTTTTTTTAAAGTTGTTAGCTCATCATCTCTCTAACCCAAGAAAAACTCTAAAAAAGACCCAATTCTTTCGGCTTTATTTATTTTCTTGTTTAATTCTTATTCCGAGTATTGCACTTAGTAGTTTATTATACATACACTCAATATTTATATTAATGTCAAATATTGGTGCAACAATAAATTAATAAGAAACGGGCCGCATCTCGTATTTATCTAAATGCTTATTGCGCAATTAATTATTTTGACAGCGGAATTACATATTATATTATTAATAATGTAACACCGTAATATTATACTGAAAAAATGCATCACCATTCGCACTATTCATCGACACCGTTGTCACCCCAACATACCCACGCGCCAACCGGAAAACACCGGACCCACCGACCACCGACAGTTCACGGTGGTCACGAGGATACGGATTACGGCCAACCAAGTTAAGCGTGCTCCCATTGTATTTGCCACCCGTAAACACGAGATCAAACGTCATGTGGATGCTTATCTCCTCCAACGAGGCGAAAGCAAAGAATCCTTGGGCCCGGCCCACTATCTCAGCTTCTGGACTGGGCGCTGTTCTTACTGGATCATCAATCACCGCAACAAGCCCAAAAAATGTTGGGGATGTCGAGGTAGACCTGGCTGCGGCCACCTGTACATTTGATGGACTTGGCCCAGTTAATATGTCCTGAACGTACAATTGTAACTGGGCCACTTTCTCTTTTCCCTTGAATATGTTACCGTTGGCTTCAGCCACCATTGCTATTGAGAAGAGCATAAAGAGTATGAATTGCTTCCCCATCTTAATTTGTCTATTATTGTAAGTCGTTGGGAATTAATGATTAACTAGAAAGCGTTATTTATAGGGGTTAACGTTATGACTGGCACGACTGTTGAATTATTTTTTTTATTATTTTAAAAAAAAAAATTGAAAGTGGCAATATATATAACAAAAATTAGAAGAAATATACGTAAAGGCAGCGGCGTAAGAAACAATCAAAGTTTTTTTATTTATTTTTTTCCTTTGTCTAACAAACAAACCACGTTATTATTTGAAAGATTCATGGAGTTTGAAATCTGGAGTTTATTTTTTTCCCTTGGGTGTTGAACAGGTTCAAACGTAACTTTCAATTTTTTAGGGTACGTTTGGATGATATATTTTGAGGTTTCGAAAGTCTGAGATTTAAAGTTGAAAGTTCAAAATAATTATAGCAAATTTGTTTGGGGTATATCATGTTAGGCAAAAATTCAAATGTGGCGTCCACACGGATATTCTAGCATGTGACGGAGGTCAAACCCGCCCCAAACCCGTACCCATTCCAACAAATAGGACTCATATAAAAGGYCAATTTACCACAAAATCTCACTTCTTCTCCTCCACATTCGCTCCTTACCCATCCCATATCTCCAATTTTTTCTCATTTTCTGGTAAGTAAAAATTGGCGATCGGACTTTCACAAGACCACCACCCGCCRCCGTCTAGACGTCGGCGACCCTCTTAGTATCTCTCTCCTTCTCACTATAGTCCTCTGTTCATATGTTCCATCAACTTGMTGGAGCAGGGTAAATTTTGTCTAAGCCCTACTCGATTGAGTTTATTTTACTATGCGTTGTTGTACCCATTTTCTATGTTAAGGATTTTGATATTATTCTGATTGCCAATTTTATTATTATGTTGATCGATTTTAGGATTTAGGGGATATTGAACAATCGATTTTTAGGGTTTCCAACTGCTGCAAATTTGTATGTCTGATAAATTTATATTATTACTCATTTTCTTTTTAAATTCAGTCTGTCTCTTTTGATATAGTTAGAGTTTGTTTCAAATAATGCCTTGGGTTTTAATAGGCTAGCCAATATTATATCATTTTCAGAACTCTCCTCTTTTCTTGTCGTCAAGAAAAAGCAAATAAATTGATAAAAATAAAGAAAGGGAACTGAATTTTTCAGATGAACCGTTTATAACCAGCAAATGTTCCTATAGCATAAATTTCCTGCAAAGTTTGTAGAGAAACTTAACAGTAGTTTAAACAAATAAGATTGTGAGGACTACTGTATGTTGGGAAAAGTATTCCCTCTGTTTGATGAATAATGTTGTTGGTGATGCTAATGCTAGTGCTACAGTCCCTTTTTTCTCTTCTTTGTTTTGGCATGGGTTTTGTAGGAACAACCTTGTCCAGGCTTGGTGATGCGGTGGACGGACAAATTAATCATGTCGAGTTGCTCTTTTAGTTGGGCTTTCTAGTATTCTTGATTTGTTAGTTTGTGCCTTATTGTTTGGGTGCCTGAATCTTAAGAGTGAATATCTTAATAGTAATATTGTTAAGCAATAAATATTAATTAAGCTCTGTACCATAATAATTGTTGGTGGAATGCTGCCCACTTGATTTGCATGCTACTTACAGTAGTAATGGTATGTCAGATATACAACATACCTTTGAATTAATATAATTATTAGATAATATAATTGCCCACTTGATTTGCATGCAGCTTACAGTAGTAATAGTATGTCATATATACAACATAGCTTTGAATTAATATAATTATTAGAGAATATAATTGCCCACTTGATTTGCATGCAGCTTACAGCTTACAGTAGTAATAGTATGTCATATATACAACATAGCTTTGAATTAATATAATTATTAGAGAATATAATTGCAGTAGTTAGTTTCTTATGATTGAGGTTGGTTTGCTATTCATTTCTCTACAAAGGGTTTGAAACTCATTTATTTATTCATGAAACTTATTTGATCCGTATTTGCAGATGTCTCCTTTTAACCCGACAAAAAAAAAAAGAAAAAGAAGAAGCCAATGCCTCGAGATCTCGTCTGATTTTAGTAAAATAATTTTTTGAGAAGTGCTTGACATTTGATCCAGGAGAAAGATAAGTAGCTAGACAACTATTAGAAGATTGTTTTTTTGACGATTTTTTATTTCGTGATGTGAAGCGAATCACTAATAATACGTGTTTACCGACGTGTGTTCTTGATCACGGAGCATTTGGAGCTTTGAGGAAGAATGTTCCGAAGTTATATGCAAGATGTGAAGAATTGTTGGATGGGCCTATGTAGAGGATTAAAATCTTGTGCATGGATACAATGAAGGGATGATTGCTGATGAGGAGAGAGATGAATGATAGTTAGAGAAAAAAAAGTGAATATTAGTATTAACATTGGGGGTTACTCTTAAGAACTTACGAAGTACAATTTACATAGAGATACATTTAAGAGATACATTGAGTTGGTATTAGACCATTGTATAGCTTTAGTATTTAATGTTTTTCTATCAGATTCAAGAAATTGAATAAAAACATGCAGATGAAATGGACATTCTATAATGCATTGTCTCTGAAGTTTGTTGTGTTGATTATATGTAACCTAGCTGCAACCACGGTACTCTGAGTGATAATTTTATTATTTCAAATGAATAGTAACACTTTTCCTGTAAAAAAATATCACATTTGCACCAAATTATGTCATTTTTATCCAAAAAAGTGTCACTTTTGATTTTTTTGCAAAAAAATAGTTGCTACACAATTATAGTAATCAAGTTATAATACTGCCACTTCTTAAAATATTACTGTCACTTTATAAATAAAAAATGTCACTTTCCAATAGTTGATATTAATCGTTATTTCTTATTTTTTTTCCTGTAAAAAAATGTCACATTTGCACCAAATTATGTCACTTTTGATTTTTTGCAGAAAAAGAGTTGCTACACAAATGATAGTAGTCAAGTTATAATACTGTCACTTCTTAAGATATTACTGTCACTTTATAAATAAAAAGTTTCACTTTTTAATAGTTGATAGTAATCGCTATTTTTTTGTTTTTTTTCCTGTAAAAAAATGTCACATTTGCACCAAAATATGTCACTTTTGATTTTTTGCCAGAAAAAGAGTTGCTACACAAATGATAGTAGTCAAGTTATAATACTGTCACTTCTTAAGATATTACTGTCACTTTATAAATAAAAAGTGTCACTTTCTAATAATTGATAGTAATCGTTATTTTTATTGTTTTTCCTGTAAAAAATTGTCACATTTGCACCAAAATATGTCACTTTTGTCAAAAAAAGAGTCACTTTTGATTTTTTGCAGAAAAAGAGTTGCTACACAAATTATAGTAGTCAAGTTATAATACTGTCACTTCTTAAGATATTATTGTCACTTTATAAATAAAAAATGTCACTTTCTAATAGTTGATAGTAATCGTTATTTTTTATTTTTTTTCCTGTAAAAAATTGTCTTATTTGCACAAAAATATGTCACTTTTGTCCAAAAAAGTGTCCCCTACCCTTCGGCATCGGCGCCGACTGCGGCGTCGAGAAATGGTTAGAGCTCAACTRCAGCACCGCCTCTGACCCACATAGTAAAAATGCATAAAAATGTATTGCTCAAAATTGTTATAGTTTAAGTTATTAATTATAATATAATTTGTAAAAAGTGACACATTTTAGTGAAAAAGTGACAATATTAAGTAAAAAAGTGACACATTTCTGTGCGCAAATTCCGACATTCCTTTATATAGAGTTCACAATAAATAAGTCTTATAATATGCAAAAGTGATACTTTTAAGTGTAAAGGTGATAGTTTTTATTGAAAAAGTGACAATATTTCTGCACAAATAAAATATAAATATTCAAACAACCCAATTTCTGTACAAATAAAATACCTTTTCTCCACAACACAACAGAGGATATTACAATCCATTCAACAAATGTCACACACCACAAATTCAAACACTTTAAAGAAGAGAATGGTGGATTACATATGCTCAACCCACCAATCTCTACTCATTTTAGAGTTWTGAATTAGAGTTTTGAACATACTGGGGCTAAATCAAATAGAAGTTTAAACTATTGGGGGTCAATATATAATATYTGGAAGTTTTGAGAAATATATCTAAAACCCATTTTCATTATCTTCCCCAAATACCCAAATCGACCGACGACAATCCTCCTCACTTCTTTGATGGCGACATACCGRCAATTGGCGGCATCGTCGGAAGACGGCGACCACCATGGCGTTCTCCTCTCCGCGGCAACRACCCATCGGCAAGCTGCGATTGAAGGCATGACGACCTCCTCTSCACAGCAGCACGGCTCGGACTCCGGCTCCAACAGTAGCATCAATTGGCGATCTGATCATCCTCTTCGGAGATGACTGAGAAGGCGAAGATGGTGATGGGATTAAATTGGAAGGCAGCTGGGATTGACAACTCGTGGCGGTGGGATTTTGTTTTGGAAGTAGCGATGGGATGGTTATAGGTGCTACGATTTTCCAGTCGTGTGCAGGAGGCAGACGTCGGTGGCTGAAAAATTGGCGAGGCTAGGCTCCGGGAGAATGCATATTTGGATTTTCTAAGAACTTGTCTAATGCTGCAATTCGACGGCGAGAGAGAAAGAATGGATCTGGCGATTCTTTTTCCCCTTTATATCATATTCGAATTTATGGATCGGATTCGAGTTAGAATGAATATGGAGTTTCGTCACATAGTAGAGGATCCGTGTGACGGTCACACAGGAGACTTACTCTTTTTTAAAAGGGCTTCAAATATTTTGGGACAGCTAAGTGGCACCCACAGGAGAAAATACGTCAACCGAGGTACGTATTGGGACTCTTGGGCCCAAACATTACGGTCAAATATGGAAATCATCATAGTGAAATAAGAAAAGGAAATGAGCAAAACAAATTATTTTGCGGAAGAGCAATGTTAATCACGTCTTTGTAATTCTCTGAATAYTATTATATTTTAATTTTCCTCTTCATCTCATACAAATGGGTATWGTAATTTTCTTTAAATTATATACWATTTAACAATATATGCGGCTACATATAGGATATAAACAAGTGTGAAGACAGTTTTCAAGATTTCAAAAATGTTGAACGGTAAATAAAATCGAGCAATTAAATTAACATTAATTCGGGAAACATTTGGGTTGTGAAAATAGTTCCAAAAACAAAGATTGTGAAATACGTATGAGTTCCAAAAACAGAGGTGATGCATGCATGGAATTGTTTCATTTCATTTTCTAATTTTCAGTGAAAAATTATTGTAATTGAAAAGTTATTAATTTCAAATATATTTGATTATATTTGCGTGATAATAATAGAAAATAATTTGATAAAATTGTTGAAATCTTTAATTTTCATGAGGAATTAAAAATAATTAATAATTCAATTGTCAATAAATAAATATTACCAAACAAACATAATATTATTTTTCAAAATAGTTGAAAATTATAAATAATTAGATGGAAATAATTCCATAAATAACCAAATTATTTTATTTTACAATTTGCTGTCAAACTAGCAGGGACGGACGCAGGAATTTTAGGGAGGGGGGCGAAGTAGGGAGTTTTAAGTAAAGATGAATAGAGTTTTTTTTCGAATTTACTAAATATTTTGAGAATAATAAAAAAAATATATTCATTTGAATGAAATAATATGAAAAAAAAATTACTGTATTTTTATATCTTACTTATTATACTCTTAGTATTAGATTCTTGTAAAATAAAGTTTCATTTACGATAAAGTGAATAAGGTTGAAACAATGAGAAATAAAGAAACTTTAAGCCATAATAATAATTTGATTGCAAAAAATCCAATTGAAAATTAGTAAATTATCATTATGGAAAACTCATCATGTATATATATAACATTATAAAAGGCATATAGAAGTTAAAAAGTAATTTATCAGGGGTGTTAAAATATAATTATTTGAAAGTGAGGGAGGGCGACTTTATACATGTATATGTTGAGAGCAAATCACAACTTTTAGTTTTTCTTTTCATTGTTTATATGCGTAACTAGTTCAACTCTCGTGTATTACATGAGATTTATCTGGAAATAAATATAAAAAGTATTTATAATAATAATAAATTTTTACATTTAAAATTAAAATTTAAAATATATTGTATTCTTAATCCGTGTTTTGTACATATTCAATCATTGGTTATTAATTATTATTATTGTTAAATAATTTTATATTTAATATTTATATTAAATTCGTTAATAATTTTATTTACATACTTAGAAATTTAAATGATGTCAATATTATTAAATAATTTTATATTTTTTCTTTAAACTAAATTCGTTAATAATTATTAGTCATATTTAGAACATAAGACGTCATACTCTCAACTAGTGTCGCATTGTACCCGATGACTAATTAATACTAATTTAGTATTATTATATAATTTTATATTTTTATTTTTAGATTGAATTCGCTACTGAAATTAATATTAATTTAGTATTATTATATTAATTTATATAATTTTATATAATTTACTTATATAGAATCTTTGAGATTCTAAGAATAAAGATATTTTATTTTTTATTATAAATATAACCTATTTAATTATTTGTATAATTATTATTTTTAACTAAAACTATTTCAAATATAATTTGTCTTTCAATTAATATACTACTTTGGATTTTTTTTTTCTGGTTATTATTTATGACCTGTTTATATATTTATGTTAGATGAATAAAGAAATAAATTGAATTATACGAAATATAATTTAAAAAAAATTAAATTAGAGAAAATATAATAAAAGTAAAATACTATATTAAAAAAATATAATAAAAAGAAAAGATTAAACTGTGCAAAATATAATTAAAAGAAATTAGGTAATATTAAAGTATCTCCAATGCAATAATGTCTGCACTTATGTGACAAAAGACATTGACATTTTAATAAAAAAAAATTCTCCAATGCATCAATGTCAATACCATATTTTTGGCAAATTATTTTTTAACTTTTAGAAACAAGGAGAGTGAAATAAAATGATTGGATGATAAATTTTAAATTAATAATAGACATTGTCAAGATTAATGTCTAAAACTCAACATTAATTTGGATAATATTAAATATTTAATATGTCACAAATCAACTTTTTTTGTCATTTGTCAAATTCTTGCTTTCTATATTATTGCATTGTAAATGTTGTTAGTTTCGGGTGTTACGTGAACGATCGAAACTCCAAAATTCTTTATTTATCAATATAGCCTTAGAAATTATATAATCATTTCGATCACACTTCTAAAAAACTTTCTCCAATCACGATCAAATAAAAGCCTTAAAAATTATATAGGCCTTGTTTGGCAATTAGCAGATAGCTGTTAGCGGATATCTGATTGCATTAGCTGATTTGACTAACTGATTGTATTAGCAGTTTGTATAAAAGTGTTTGATTTGACTAGCTGATTGTATTAGCAGTTTGTATAAAAGTGTTTGGTAAATATTTGAGAGCTGATAGTTGTTTGATCAGGTAAAATGACTAAAAAGGGGTATTCACACAATTTATTGTTGAATATTTCTTTATTAATAACATAAATTTATAATAATTGAATAATTAAAGTAACTTTTACAGAAAAAAATAATCATTATTTAAAAATTATTATTTATAAAAATTTCTTGAGTCATAAAATTTTAATATATTAAATTTAATTTTGATAATTATTACTATTATTTAATTGTAAATAATTTTGCATGTTTTAATTTTTTTGGTGATTTGAGGACAAAATTGTCATGTCAATTTATTTTTAAAATCGTTATTCTCAAAAAGTTCATGTATGGAGTTTTTTCAAAATTAGCTTTTTGTACCAAAAAAACTAATTGTATTTGTAATCTCTAATTACCAAACATATCAATTAGAGGATTTGACTGGTCAATTCTCTCAATTGAGTCAAATCCTCTAATTTTGGCTCAATTCGCTGTTTACCAAACAGGACCATAATCAAAACGTACATTTCCATCCCAAAAGGAAGAGAAATTAAAGGTTAGAGTAATCCTAATTATCATCATAATCTGTTTTTCACGGTAAGAATTTGGTGCTATTTATTGATCTAATTAACAGTTAAAGTATGCCACAAAAACAAATCTCCTTATATCAACCTCAATCTTTTGGTTGGCAAAACAAAAATTTAAAACAAGAGACGGAAAAACAAAATGGCGAAACTATTCACAATTCTCGTGCTTTATTCCCTAGCACAATATGCCATGGCAAAGCCCGTGGCCCGTGCCAATAGTGTTGCTCAAGAGCCCGAAGCAGTCCAAGAATGGTTCAACAATCTTCCAAATGCAAAGGAGAAGCTGACAAAAATCCACTTCTACTTTCATGACATTGTAAGTGGCAAAAATCCAAGTGCAATTCCAATAGCACGATCCAATTTCACTCCCACACCCCCTAATGGATTTGGGCTAGTCAACATGATGGACGATGCATTGACCATTGGGCCCGAACCCGACTCCAAGGTCATCGGCCGGGCCCAAGGGATCTACGGGTCGGCCTCGTTCGAGGAAATAGGTCTACTCATGACCCTCAATTATGTGTTCACGGACGGCGAATATAACGGTAGCACTCTTAGCGTGCTCGGCCACAACCCGGTTCTCCACAAGTATCGTGAGATGCCAATCGTTGGCGGCTCAGGCATTTTCCGGCTGGCGCGTGGTGTAGCCACCGCACGGACCTTTTCGTTAAATGTTACCACCGGCGATGCTGTTGTTGAGTATAATGTCTTTGTCTTGCATTATTAATGCAAGGGATTATATATTGAGATGAAAACCTATTGAGGTTGACAATATTTCCGAGTGTTTTTACTTCGTTTCATCTTTTGTCTTGAGATGCTTTTTTTGCACTCATTAATAATTAGAGCAAACAGAAACATAAATTAGATTGTTTCAAAATACAACTAGCAAAATAGAAACATAATTCTCAAGAATTCGTAAGTCAGGCACAGGCCTAAATATACACATTCAATTTTCATCATTGATCATCCCACATCTTTAATTTTATTGCCGAATGTTGAACACGTACACAACAAAGTCAATTTGGGTAGGCAAAGACTTGGGTAAGTCCAGATTAACGGGTCTCTTCCGTTAGGCCAACCCATGACCCGGTCCAATTATATCAAATCCCTTCYAATTTTTCTTTTTTCTTCCTTCTTTCGCCTCCAAACCCCGACGGTAGCTGCTAGCTTTTTCCATCTCTCCTAAACTACTCCTAGAAATCGGCGATCCACGCAKCACCCCTCCTCCGATCATCGAMGAAAGCAACCCGTAGCAACGGCGGTTCCCGGCAATTACCCACTTGGAGAGGAACGGCGACGCCCCACCCCCAGGCGTGGCTGATTTTCWACTCCAATTTTAGAAATCGATCGGACTCTTCTCCTTCGATTGACCGCACGGTGGTGGCTCGGCGAACGGCGTTAGTGATTAAACGTGGGGTGGCTCCGGCTGGTTCGCGTGGGGCCGCTGGGTCTTGCCCAATTTCAGAACTCGGCCGACTGGGTCTTTAATGTTCAACTGGAGGTTTGGGTCGTCCACCAACGTTTTTATTCTGTCCATTTTCGCATTTTTTCCCAGAAGCTATCACCGCCATTTCCCCAAACCCAGCTCCGGCAAATTTCCGAATCATCCTCGCGCGGACCGGTAATTTTTCATTCACAGTCTATGAGCCTATCGGTCTACTTACAATTTTTGGAAGATGACAAATTTGTTGTGATGCTTTTTAATTATGACGGTATTGTCAATGAATGGAATGATTTGTGATGGAACAACAGAGTAATTCATATCTCTGCCGCATACCAAACAAAATGGTATGTTTCAACAAAATAAATGGCCTCTTATTTAAATTTTTGTTCCTTGACTAAACTTAAATTATTTCTAAAACATTTTTCTAAATGGAATGAATTGGTGGTTTGCCAAGCGTTTTTTACATCCATATATCATTACTGAATACGAGTATAGTTTTCTATGGGATGAGGACTTTGGAGTTGAAAATTTTCATCCAGGACGGTACGAGTAATTATTTATAGAGAAACGGAAATAAAATAATTATGTATAACAAAATATTATTTGAAATTCTCTTTTATAATTACAGTTACGTATCGAATATCAAGGATGAAGGTTTTGGAATTTCACAGCCTGCTCTTGACCTCGGTAAATTCAAGGTGCATCATCACATTACCGTGCGTAATCGGAGATCAAGGGTACACGGGTTAGTAAAAAATATATATGTGTGAAATTATTGATAAATTATTATTTTTACCATGACCCTGATTTTAATTAAATTTTTGAACTATTATTTTATGACATAAATAGGAGATACTATAGGGATAAAGGGTGCGCGATGTGTGACGGCAACAGTACCACTCCCCCATGTGTAGGGTAAGAGTACAACTCATTATAGCATGTAGTTTAATTTGTGCAATTAAACATTGACTTGGGTAAATTTGCTGATGGTGTTGAGTAAATAAAATGTGGTGCAGTTGGGTTGAAATGATGGCCCCGGTGTTCTCAAGATCAGCATGGCGTTGTGTTTGGTATATGATTCAGGTATATTTTATGAAAAAGAAACAAACATCAAAGGGGTGTTTTTGTAATTTTATAGAAATTTCTCAAAACAACACAACAATTGTTAATAAAATCTATGGCAAGAACTCTAAATTAATATATTATACGAGATACTCTGCAGAACGACGTGATCCACGCTTGGGGCTTGGATATGCAGCTTGGTTATTGTGTGCAGGCAAGTTACCGACTAGAATGTAATTAAGTTATGTTTGGTCTTTTCATTGTGAGGTAAATTAATATTATGTTGAGTTATAGGAATATGAGTGAAAAACACGAGTTTGTGATTCAATATTGATCAATTGTTTGTAAARAATTCTGTTTTTAGGGGGAACAAAATGATCTATTGCACCGAGTAAAAAGATCTATTGCACCGAGAAAAAAGTAAAAAGTGATTTCGCCGGCTCCCTCAAGATTTATGCTGGGGAGATGCTTACGCTTGTCTCTAATTATAGCAGTTCAAAGACGCATACTGGAGTCATGAGGTTCTTTTACCTCTTGATTTCCGATTCTTATGCAAAATCAAACATGGTGTTGCATTCTCCGGCTGAAGTTCATRAAGTTACGATGATATCCAAATTATATTACGGTATTGCTCTGTTTGGAGTTGGACTGCTTGTAATTTTCGTGTTTAGCAATAAGGATGGAAGAGAAGAAGGCTACGAAGTATCACTGCATGAGCTTGTATTGGGTTTTGTAAAACAATGTATTGGTTTATGGGTTATAATGTATTGAGTTTTTGTAATAAATGTAAGATTATTGTTATGCATTCACAAAAGTTATGAACTATGATTTTTGTCTAGCAGTAAGTACTTTTTGTGCTTTTTTTTCTTTTTTGGGTAATTGGTGGAAATTTTAGTCCCCATTTTTTGTAAATTCTTTGATAAAGTATTTTGTAATGATTTTTGTAAAAAAATGTATTGGTTTATGTGATATAATGTATTGAGTTTTTGTTATGCAAACATAAAAGTTATGAAATGTGATTTGTGTCTAGTAGTAAGTATTTTTTGTACTTGTTTTATTTTTTTGGTGATTCGTAAAAATTTGAGTCCCCATTCTTTGTAAATCCTTGACAAAATATTTTGTATTAGTTTTTCTAAAATAATGTATTGGTTTATATACTATAATGTATTGAGTTTTTGTAAAAATGTATGGTTTTATTATGCAATCACAAAAGTTTTCCCATAATTAAGTAGTTGTTTATGTAGTATAAGTTAAGAGTTTTTTTCTTGCAAATAAGATGTGTTGAGTTTGTTATGCGATGTATTTTATTTTCCAAACACACTGCAAATATATAAAGTAATACGATTAAACAGAAAGACCAATACGCTTGAATACAAAAACCAATACACTTATCAAACACAAGCAGAAAATACCATAAATCATGAAGATAGCAGCAAATAAATATCACACTATCAAAATACCAATTTACACCAGTCAATGTGAGTACATCTATAAATATAAATATTCAACAACTACCGTTCTGCTAAAATAATCGAGGACTGGGAGTTTTAGAACCAAACTCCTTTGATTGATTTGATCTATTTGATGTGTTATTGATCTTATTCTTCTTCTTGCTTTTTTCAAGATATGAATTCTCTCTTAATTTTCTCCCCCTTTTGTAATTGCCCTTCCAGGATCCAAAATACTTTTCTCCCCTTCTCTCTTATTCTTCTTCTTGCTTTTCCGGACACTAAAACCAACTTGACGTACATGGCCACAATACAACTCATAGATGTCTTCAAAATTCTTTTCTCTTTACACCGATAAGAGAACCAGATGGGATCACCTAAATACAAAGATGAAAACTATCAAAACGTAAAACAAATGTTATTTATAAAAGGTCTAATAATTTCTTACCTTCATCATTCAACAAGATATTATTTATCGATTCATTATCAATGTGACTTCCACCTTCTTCATCACTAGAATCATGAATTATCACAGCCCTTGCATTGAATAATAAAATTAATCCCCAAAAAAGAAAATATCATGCAATCAGAATAGCAATACATTGAACCAAAAAACCAATACATTACATTCCAAAAACCAATACAATAATGGAATAATAACTCAATATTTTTCCGTTTAACAAGTCCATGAAGCAATTGGTAACATGTGAGTGCCTGTAATGGAACACAAAATCAAGAACAGCTTCCTTTCAACATGTATAATTTCTTAATACTTCATATGACAATCCTGAGCACTGATTCATAACACTTAAATTATCTGTGGCTATTGATTACATCGCAACTCATTCAATCAGGCAGCAACGTAAAGCAAAACGTAAGACCAAATGTAGTAAATAAACTGAAAATGATGGATGAAAATTACAAGACCCCTGATGTTTTATAGTGAATATGTCGACATAACACAAAAGAAAAACCAAGTACAGTGCAGTCAGAATACCAATACATCATAGTTATAAGACCAATACATCATAGTTATAAGACCAATACTATATTACCTTCGTCTACATTGGATTTTTCTCCCATGTATAGTCCCAAATCACCCATCTCGTCTTCAATTTTCTTTTGTAGTTTGTAAAATTCTCCAAAACCTACGAATAGTTACGAAGATTTCTAGAAT
>BMAC01000178.1:377636-397326 GCA_014905375.1 Phtheirospermum japonicum
TAAATATGAAACAGAGTAATCGGTCTTCATTTTCCACGCGTAAAATTTTGTAGTCAGGTGGGGAGAAATTCACATAGATAGGACCATTCATTTTTCACGCGTAAAATTTTGTAGTCAGGTGGGGAGAAATTCACATAGATAGAACCAATTAAATCCCGTTAAATTAGTATGAAATTCTAAAAGGCTTTTTTGAGTTCGAAATTAAATTAGTAATTAAATTAGTATGAAATTTAAAAGGCTTTATTTTGAGTTTGAAATTTGTGAGATGATGGTGAAAAGCGACTTCACTATGAAACAGAATTATCAGAGTAATCGGTCTGTAATTAAATTAGTATGAAATTTAAAAGGCTGAAAAACAGATGATGGTGAAAAACAACTTCCACTATGAAACAGAATTATCAGATATTTAGGGCGATACGGTCCATTCTTATCTGTCATTTATTAATAATAATATTAATTTAGCTTATATGGAACAAAATTAATTAAAAGAATTAAATGATGCATACAAGTTTGATTTTGTCACTAAATGATAATTTTACCTACACATTTTTACATTTGATAAACATCAAAGCTCGGATAGAGCTCGAGTGCTCGGTAAATTAAAAAAAAAAGTGTAAATTTACCAAACTCAAACATCTCGCTATAAGTTAACTTGTATACTGTTTTACCAACTAGTCTCCTCATCTCAAGTCAATTTTTACTATCAATGCCATGCAGAATGAAACTGAACCGGAAACTAATTACAGCAACCAGAAGTACATCTTGGCAAAACCTAAGAAAATTTGTCCACTGATCCACATTCATAACCTTGTATTGTCACCACACTAGTTAAATGAATGAGATAAGTTTAAGATCTACCACATTTGATACATAAATTGGATTTTGAAAATCCAAATACTTTCGAACAACCTTTGGTTTTTAGATTTTATTTGAGGAAGTTGAGAAATATTTTCTTGTCAATAAAACTAGTTCAAGTGGTAAGGTTGAATTGTATAATGAAATGGAAAAAGAAACATGCATGATCAGAATCTTTAATGTAACTAAACATTTCATATTTGGCACCAAATTTACAAAAACAATCTATATCTATCTATATAATATATAAAAGCTGGATAGTATGCCAAATATGGAAACTAATCTCAGTAGTTAATTAATTAATTAAAGAAGACTGTATATTTTCTCCCCTCAGAAAACAAAATAACTTCCAAAACCCTTAAATACATACACCACAGTGGTCAGTTGCTAATTGCTATTCACCGGTGTGCATACCCGAATTCTAAATTCAAAAGCAAATGACTTGTAAATATCTCGAAAGCAAAACAAATAACGAACCAACCGGGCCAGTATCTCTATGATTCTATCCATGCCGAGCCCGCCGAAAATAACCCAGTATCTTCATAACCACAGGAACTAAGACAATCAACGCTATCTGAACCCGATCCGACCCACCAACAGTGACACCAACTTTTCCAGAACCTCTGTTGTTGACATTAATCCGAGCAACCAAATTATCATGTCGTCCGGTAGGTATCCGAATCATTGCACTACCCCCATGCATAACCTCCCCGTGCCATTCCATTACAATGAGCCCGAGTGTCGCTAAAAACCGGCCCAACGGGTCATCCCTATCCATCACCCTGACCTCCAAACCACCACCGTGCGCAACGTCCCCTGAACCATAGTTAGCGGCACCAGAGCCAACTAACTGAACCCACCTACCGATACTCAACTTATCCTCTAATTTAACTCCTCCGGTTAAAACGCCGCCCGTTCCAGTAGCTGTGACACCAGCAGACGCCTTATTCATTCTGCGGTTGCTAAATAAAGTCTCGGCCTGTAGAGTATAAGCCATGTCATTCCCGGCCGGTTGGATGTCAAAACCTAAGGACGTCGATTTCCCTTTCCCGTGCTTGACCGAGCTAGCGATCTCCATTTGGAGTCTGGTCTTGTCGTTTGTATCCTTCATGGCTTGGCCCGAAACGGATATCGGTATATTTTCCTTAAACACAAAGAGCTTCTCGACGTTCACACCGATGTATCCCGTGTCGTGATCCCAACCGTTGGGGTCGTAAACGGGCCGCACGTTCCACGGGTTGGGGTGGTCGAGCGAACGGTACCGGTGAGTCGGGTAATCCGAGTCGAACGAGGCGGGTATGGTCTGGTCGGGCAAAAGGTCTGGTGTGCGTTCATCGTTTTCGCCCGAGTCGTTTGTTTCGTCCTGCATTCCCTTCATCAGCTTTCGCCTCATTTTCTCTTCCTTGAGCTGTTTTTCCATGAAAAGCTTCTCCCTATACTCTATTTCATCGTAGTACGCTTTCCTTTGCGATCGACTTAGCTTTCCGAGCTCGTCTTTGGTTAACGGTTTGAAAGGCGGTAATTTATCGTATTCATATTCATCTCCTTCCGAGTCTGAGCCGTCGTCCAGGTCATCATCATCATCATCGCCAAATTGCTCAGCCGGAAGTTTAACTTGAGGTCTCGGCTGTAGAAAAGACGAAAGAAGGGAGGGTAAATGAGGCAATCTCCTCCGAGGGACGGGTGGGCCCGCGTCTCGAAACTTGAGTAGTATATTCGCTTCCGCCAGGATCGTCGAAGCGAAACACAAGAGCAACAGATGGTGCTTCCAGACCTGACCGTTGGGCAGCACACGCTGCCCCTCCATATTCGTCCGGCAGCCCAAGTGGTTCTCGACCAAAGAGACCGGATTCATCAGCCGCCTGTCTCCCGACGCCTCACGTATAGCCTGCTGCACGACGTGGGACCTCTGTGTCACGTAGGCATCGTAACTAGTGCCCTTCCCGCTGGGAGATTCGGGTGGGGCCGACGCAGCGTGAGTGAAAACAACAGTGACGTTCGACCAGAAAAACTGCCCGAAGACAGACGTGACCATCCCCAGCAGCGCCACATCAGCGCTAAACTCCCCACCCCGCGCGTCCAATCTATCGACGTACAGAACGACGTCCGGAGGCGTCTTCTTCACAAAGCTCTTTACGGAACGAAGGATTTTCTCATTATGACTATGGTTCGACAAGGAGAGACCCGGCGTGTCGATCACCCGCACCTTGATTCCGTGCATGGTCCCGACGTGGTCCTGGACCTTATTGGTGCCCGGATTAAAAGCGTTGGTGGCGAAAACGAGCTTATCGAGTATGGAATTTAGAGTCGCGCTTTTACCGGCGCCTGATTTGCCGATTACCATGATGGTGCAAGTGAAATCCAGGGGCTCTTGTTGCCCGGGCGGTGACTCGAGGCGCTCGGCCATCGCGCTCGCGCGGCCGAAACTGAAAGCATGCGAACCGGCCCCGGTTATCTTGCGTTGCTCGGCCAAGCCCAGCCTGTACAAGACTTGGGCCACGAGAGCATTTTCCGGAGTTTGGTTGAGCCTACGAGCGAGACGGAGAAATTTGACGCGGATCGTCTGGAGGTTTTTGCGGGTCTCGTCGTACTCTTCTTCTTCTTCTTCAGATTGCTCGTCCTCGGTCATTGGGTCTTCGTTGGCTCGAGGTGGATGGAATATTTTCCGAGAGGCTGGTTTGAGCAGGGGGGCATTACCCCCGGGGCCGGCCGAACGAGCATTTTCCATTGTGACACAAACAAGCCTTCAATAGTACCAAAAAACGATTCTATTAAAATAATATCACACCCAAACAAAAGTTATACTATCAATTTTTTATTTTTATATTATTCAACTCTATAAGCACAGAGTGTCACAACTCACAAGCTACGTTTACTTGGAATTGATATAAAAAACAACATGAAGTTGCAATAAACGAATCATCAAACAAAAACAGGGAAAAGAAACTCACAGGGCAACAACTAATTAGATTTTTGGCAACAAGCGTAATAACTAAAATAGCATAACAATTGATTAGACTTTCGCAACAAATCAGTCTCGGTTATGATTGTTTGCGTTACTCAGGAGCAAATAAACAAACAACTACTATCGAGCAAAAACCTAACACGAATTAGAAACTTACGTATGGTTCGTCGATCTTGATAGGGTTTGTGAGTAGCAGCACTGGAGAATTAGGGTTTGCGGGTGGACTTGGGAGTGGAATCCTGCAGCTCGAGTATCCGGCAGCTTTTTCTCGAATACGAGTCTTTTAATATAAAGGTAAAAAATTATGCCATGGCAGGTGATGAAAAAAACAAAAACAAAAAACAAAAAAAGAAAAGAGGTAAGAGGTGTATCGACGGTCGAGAGGGATATTGGAGAGTTTATATCTGACGGATGAGTTCAAGCAAGGAAAGATCTCGAATACTTAGCCTTGTGTGGGCCGTACGATTCGAAAATCTATGCTTTATATTACACGTGAATGAATAGGAGTATGTTATATGATATTGAGACAAACTATTTTATGTGTATTTTGATTAATAATTGATCTCTATCTATTTATAGAAAAGCTTCATAGTTATAATCTTAATAGAGGTATAATGATAATTTTAATATAATTAAATATATTTTTGTGCACAATCATCATGGGTAGTTTAATGGTCTCGCGCTCCAACCTGAATTACCATTTTTGAGACGGGTTCCATTTTCACAACATTCTCCACTGAACGTAGCACTGTAATATCTCTCGCTAAAATCGTCGCTTGATTCCAAATCATCCGCTCAGGATGTCTCGTTAAAAACATTATCAGAAAAACTTCGTAGAACAAAACCATGATAAGGAAAAAAGAATAAAGTCGCATGAGCTCCCCCTCAAGTTGAGAAGAGTAATCATTTTCACAAATCATGTAGATACCACGTCCCAATATTGTGAACATGTTTTCTGAAGGTTGTAGTATGAAGCACTTTTGTGATAAATCTGTTGCATCACATGATTGTGCATATTGAATTTCGATTTCCTTATTCTTCCCAAGCTCATGAGAGTATGTGATTAGGTCTGGGGAAAGATGTTTGGTTATGTCACTATTAATATATCCTTCATTGATTTGAGTAATATACACGCATGGTTATCTTCA
The DNA here is from genome assembly GCA_014905375.1 of Phtheirospermum japonicum. Taxonomy (NCBI): domain Eukaryota; kingdom Viridiplantae; phylum Streptophyta; class Magnoliopsida; order Lamiales; family Orobanchaceae; genus Phtheirospermum; species Phtheirospermum japonicum. The sequence continues at coordinate 382,605 of BMAC01000178.1, forward strand.
AATAGTACAATCGGATCTTAGTTGAATGGCAGTCATCTTGTTTCTTGAATATGTCGTGTTATAGATCTAAGCCATACACATTATTTAGTTGTGTCGTGAAGTGCAATAAGCTCAACATGATTTGAAAACGTTGCAACTGTTGTTTGCTTTTGGGAACATCGAGGTATTTCAGTGCCACCGACCGTGAAAACATACATGTAGTCTGTGGTGTAGCTTTATGTGGATCTGACACATAACATGCATCTGACAAATAAATCTTCTCGTGTTTTAAATTTGTAGAATAAAGTAACCCAAAATCAGTTGTTACTCGGAGGTAACGAAATATCTGTTTAACTTCAATCTAGTATTTCTTTACTGGATATGAACTATAGCTCATTAACAAATTAGTAGCAAATGTTATATCTAGTCTGGTGCAATTCGTAAGATATATGAGAGTACCGATTGCACTTAAATATTGTATTTTATGATCAAGTATTTCTTCGTTATCTTTATAGGGATGAAATTGATCACTTTTAAAATTCAGCGTCCTGACATTGGAACACATATCGAATTTGATTGCCCATGTTAAAACGATTCAAGACCCTTTTTAAATTTGACTGGTGTACAAATATTCAACTTAAAAAGTGACATAAGAAGTAAATAAACAAAATAATATATTATATCTAAATAACTAGTTAATAAATTTATAAATGAAAAAATAAATAAATTAGAGGCAATTTTGTTAAAAATCACCTTTTTTTTGAAAATATTCGACAACAAGATACTTAAAAGTGCAAATTCATATATTACAAGAATTGAGTTCACTCAAAAAATACGTTAAGTATAAAATACAAAAAAACTGTTTATTACACGTACGCATTAATAAATATCTCTAAAAGAACTAGGGATGTGCACAGTTTGGAAACCGATTGAACCGAACCAAGGACAATCCAATTTGAATCGAAGCCAAAATTTCGGTTACGTGTTCGATTTTGTGTTTTAAATTATAGAATAGTCTTCTAACTATGAGTTGGTTTATGATTATTATAAATGAGTCGGGTATTTTTTTTTTTTATATAAAACAAAGGTCCTAACAATACGTAGTTGTGCTCTTTTCACGGCCCCACCACAATTAGTTATTAGTTAAATGAAAGAGATGAGTTTAAAATCTATCTCACTTGCTACATAATTGGATAATTGGAGTTTGAAAATCCAAATACTTTCGATCAACTTTTGTTTTTTCGATTTATTTAAAAAAATTAAAGAATATTTTTCAATTTTAGCACCAAATTGACAATAACAGCAAAATTAATATTAATAACAAGAATAATGTGATTAATAAAAGTAGTACGAACTACGCTCTAAATCAAAATCATTGTGATTTTGGAGACTGGACTATAAAAATTACCTAGATAGCAAATTGTACTGACATTTTTTATAATATTAGTCTGCATATATGGCACAAAATAATTGGACATAAGGTAGGAGACTTTTGAGACGAAAATAATAAAGTATCAAAATGAGAAGCCCATCAAGTAGACTAGATCACATCAACAACTGGGTTCCACAGTAATAGAAGCCCATTGAAAAGCCCATATTTCTATTGAGAAAAATTTGTAGTGCCCCGTTTTAATAACGCCCGACGGTGAACACCACGCAACCACCAGTCTCGGGCGGCGATGCTCGCCGGAGCTCACATGCTGCCCTTCTTGCTATGAGACCCAAAAAACTTATCAAGCCCCCTTGCGTTATCCAAAATTTTCTTAATCTCACCTCACGTGGCCAACTCCGAAAAGCAGTTGACTCGTTATCTCTCTCATCTCTCAAAGGCTTTTCTGTGAACTCCCAAATAATAGCGTCTCTCATTCAACAATGCGCGGATTCGAGATCCATCAGAGAAGGGAAACGAGTCCACCTTCATTTGAAGCTCACGGGATCAAAGCATCCCAGCACGTTATTGTCAAACAATTTGATCAATATGTACGCGAAATGCGGCGATCATGTGAAGGCACGCCAAGTGTTCGATAAAATGAGTGTGAGAAATTTGTATTCCTGGAACAATATGCTCGCTGGGTATGCGAATCTTGGGATGACAAAGGCAGCGCAAAGACTGTTTGATAAAATGCCTGAGAGGGATTTTGTTAGTTGGAATACGATGGTGATGGCTTACGTGCACAGTGGGTGGTTTGATAAGGCTTTGAGGTCTTACATAGAGTTAAGAAGGTTGAATATTGGGTACAATGAGTACAGTTTTGCTGGGATTTTGACTGCCTGTGTTAAGCTGAGGGATTTAAGGCTTGCCAAACAATTGCATTCTCAGGTTTTCGTTCTCGGGTTTTTATCCAATTTAGTTCTTTCAAGTTCTATTTTGGATATGTATGCGAAATGCGGTGAATTGGGAGGTGCTAGGAGGGTGTTTGATGAAATGATGAAAAGGGACGTTCTTGCTTGGACCACTTTGGTTTCGGGTTACGCTCAATGGGGAGATATGAAATCCGCTCACGAAATATTCGACAAAATGCCCGAGAAAAATTCTGTTTCTTGGACCGCTTTGATAAAAGGTTACGCCCATAACGGTATGGGACGTAATTCTCTTAAATTATTCAAGAAAATGATTTTGCGTAATGTAGAACCTGATCAATTTACTTACAGTAGCTGTTTATTTGCTTGCGCTAGTGTAATTTCACCCGATCACGGCATGCAACTTCATTCGCATATGATAACAGCTGGCATTAGGCCAAACGTGGTCGTTTCAAGCTCTCTCATCGACATGTATTCTAAATGCGGGAGGTTAGACGTCGCAAAAAGGGTTTTCGACGGAATAGGAGACAAGCAGCACGTTGTGCTGTGGAACACGATGATCTCAGCATTAGCTCATCACGGGTGTGGTAAACAGGCGATAAAGCTTTTCACCGATATGTTGAGGTTAGGCGTGAGACCGGACAGTGTAACCTTTCTCGTCGTTCTTAATGCGTGTAGCCATTCGGGGCTTGTCCAAGAAGGGTTGTCTTTGTTTGAGTCCATGAGGGCGAATTATGATACTGCCCCTGGTCAAGAGCATTACGCGTGCTTAATCGATTTGCTGGGCCGGTCCGGATGTTTTGATGAGGTGATGAATCAGCTGAGGAAAATGCCTTGTGATCCGGACGAACGCGTTTGGAATGCTTTGCTCGGTGTTTGTAAAATTCACGGGAATTTAGAACTGGGTCGAATAGTGGCTAAACACCTTGTTGAGGTGGAGCCTCGATCGCCTGCGGCTTATCTTTTGCTTTCGGGGATATATGCTGCGGTTGGGAAGTGGGAATGTGCGCAAGAGGTTAGAGAGGTTATGAACGCGAGTCGTGTGGAGAAACAAGAAGCACTTAGTTGGTTAGAATTAGATAGGAGTTTGCAGTTAGGTAACAAGTCTGATGAGTTGCATCATGGTCCTCAAAAGAAAACGGACTCCATACTGGAGCTTTTATCAGATGGGAGGTGAAATTTCTTATTTTGTTTTTTTGGGTTTAAAGAATATGGAGGAAAAAACGCGTCTTTTGAACATTGGAACGTTTTACTGCAGAAGTTTATGCTAAACGAGTCTTTCATTTTTACATGATTCACTTATCACCACCATCCCGGATTTTTACCTTTTGTTTTTGCTTTTTAGATTTTCTTATTAACTCCATGGAAATTTTGGGTTGATGTACTTTCTTACTTCTGTTCTATTCATTGTATCGTAATCAATTTGCATGAGAGAAATAAAGTGTGATGTATGTGATTTTTTGGATGTATTTTATGTGCCTAGAACATTTGAGTCAGCTGAAGTAATGCATTCTATGGTCACATGTGTCTCACTGTTATTTTTAGCCCTTGATATGATTATCAATGTGACAATCCCATTCACCTACCAGCTACTTGCTGGTTAATCATGGAATATCCTTCTTATAAGCCTACTTAACTATCTAGGCCCAGTTATAGCCACAAATTGGGTTTATCCTATTTATCATGAGAATTGTCTAATTTGACATTGTCTCCACACCATTAAAACATTTCATAATTATTTTCTTCCTACAATAATAGAGAGTAAATCATCAAATAATAGATAACCGACACATAAAATAAGTTTTTTTTTCCCCATATAATATTATAACTAGAAACAATCCAGCCAATAACATGTGGCATTGGATAGCCATACAAGTGGGCCATACAACAATTAGATCAATCTAAAAGAAGAAAATCCCGCCAATCATTAATCAAGCCGGCCCACCATCAGTCCACCACCACCAAACACAAGACGCGTTTCACCATTGACAAGTGACAACGATATCGAGCTACTAGTCTACAATTACTATTTGATAATCTTTATCTTTTCCAAATTCATATTCGGCATAGACAAGCCAATAACAAAAGACCATACAAGAAGAACAGGAGAAAGAGGAACAAGAAATTGTTAAACCTCCCTTTTCTTGTTCTTCTTCTTTCGTTCGAATTGTGGTGACAATATTTGCATTATGGGCACTCAGGTTTCCAAACAAGTCGAACGGAGAAAAACAATCTCCACCGAGAAGAAAACCTTAGTTGACCTCAAACAAAATGCAGGATCCGATTACCCGGGATCCGACTACCACCCGCCCGACCGGAAAAACTGGATGTCGGCTCTCGGACCTGAAAAGCTCCGGATTAACCAAATCGTATGGCCCGGCACGCACGATTCGGCCACCAACAAAATCGGAATCCCGCTCGTGACCCGACCCTTTGCCCAATGCCAATCCCTCTCAATCTACGAACAGCTGAAAACGGGCGCCCGGGTCATCGACATCCGGGTTCAAGAAGATCGCCGGGTCTGCCACGGCATCCTCCTCAGCTACAGCGTCGATATCGTGATCAGCGACGTGAAGAAGTTCCTCGAGGAGACACAATCCGAGATCATAATCTTGGAAATCCGGACTGAATTCGGGCACGACGACCCGCCCGATTTCGACAAATACTTAGAGGATCAGCTCGGAGAGTTTCTGATCCACCAAGACGATCAGGTCTTCAACAAGACGGTGTTGGAGCTGCTGCCGAAGCGGGTCATCTGCGTCTGGAAACCGAGAAAGACGGCCCAGCCCAAACCGGGCGGGCCGCTGTGGAGCTCCGGTTACTTGAAGGACAACTGGATCGATACGGATCTGCCGTCGACGAAATTCGAAAGCAACATGAAGCATTTGGGGGAGCAGCAGCCGGTGGCGAACCGGAAGTACTTTTACCGGGTCGAGAATACGGTGACGCCGCAGGCAGATAACCCGGTTCTGTGCGTGAAGCCGGTGACGGATCGGATCCGCCCGTACTCGAGGATGTTTATAGCTCAGAGCTTTGCCAAGGGGTTTGCGGATAGGTTGCAGATATTCTCAACGGATTTTATTGATGAGGATTTTGTGGATGCCTGCGTGGGGCTAACGAGCGCTAGGGTCGAGGGAAAAGCTTGATCGATGGATATGGATATATTCTCGGTTGTGTTCATGCTTCTACGTTGTTTCCATTCCACGCATATCGTGTATATTCTTCGTGACGGGTCGGGTATATCTTCGGGTTTGAATATATTATTGGGGTGTTGGTTTCCTGTGTACAGATTGTGACTCTGTTTTTTCCCTCTTTTTTTTTTTTTTTTTTTGAGGTTTGTTGTTATTCTTGGGGGATGCTATTGCATCAAATTATGAGTTATCTGTGTGTGTAATTTGTGCAGAGATATAGTTGGAATAAATTATATTCAATTGCATCTTCTAAAATTTTAATTTTTTTTTTTTTTTGCTCTTTTTAAATTTTCCTTTTTTGGAGGTGCAGAAATTCAAGGACCACTTCATACGTGATAGCCTCTCACTACTGGGTCGAGATTTGACTAGTTCCATTTATTTTCTAATTAAACTCCAGTGAAATTTTGTAATAATATTTATATGTACTGCACCTTCTAAGATATCACAGAAAAGAAACGCGTACACACGCTAACTATCTGTTTAAATTATAATAATGGAGATAATAGCTGCAAATTATCGGTTTTGAGTTATTAATATTCTTTAATATAGATGAAATACAGAAAAACCTCCAACACAAGTGAATTGTCGGTTTTGAACTATAAGAACCGATGATAACTACTATGTTCAACAGGAATTCCTGCTACATTCAATTGATAGAAATGAGGCATTCAACACAGGATGACATTTACAATGGTACACAACGTAACAAATTAACAAACTGCAGAAGTGTACGAATCTTCAACGTATAAGTGGCGACAATTTCACCTTAATAATGCATGCTCATACAGAGATTTTTCTTCCACCGCAATTCTTCAATCTTCACAGAATTTGGATATATCTCTGATTATTGAGGTTAAGAGTTAGGCACACAGCCAATAGCTTTTCCAGTATTGAACGTACGACTCAGAAATTCTTCTAGATGCTGGAAAATTAACGAAAATAAACCTGGAATGATGAAATAGCAAGATCAGAAAAGCAACCTTAGATAGCAATATCTATTGCATGATTGCATCCATCATCAGTTTGCACAACCTTTCAAATAGAGATAAATATACGTTTTGGACATCCAATAATAAGATTAAGATGCAATTTGAAAGGGAAAAAAAACTAACTCTCGGGAAAAAAATTAACATATTTGGGGGGTGGGGTGGGGGGGATGAGATACCTGGGATGGAGCTTGATTTCTCATGCAATGATCCCCTGACCAGGAGTGCGCCTGGATTTTGCTGAAAGATCTGATTATAAAATAATATATAAATACAGTTGTAGAACTAAGGGAATAGTATACTAGCAAAATGCCAAGGGAAAATAGAATTACCGAAATGCGAAAGCGTAGGGTTGTATCAGGTTGGCCATGTTGATCACTTGAAGAATGTGTCTCACTCTTCAGAATCGCATCGATTTGTTCCTTTGTAGCAGTTACCTTTAATGTAGTAAAAACTAAATGTCAACATCAAAGCGATATGATTAAATAAAATTTGTGAGAAGGGAAAATGAAATGAACATACATCGACATGGAAAGAAGCTGCATCCAATTTACAGGATACCCCACCGTCGGTGAAGTAGGATTGCACCGACTGCAATATGTGAAAGGCACTGTGCTGTCGCCTAAGGCCCTAAACGAAACAGTATATTCCAATATGAGATTTCACGTCCACAAGAATTATATAGCACAAAAAAATACCAAAAAACAAATAAACAGAAAACCCTAAAAAAATAAACTTACTGAAAAAAAGAACCCTAAAAAAACTAAAAACTCTCAGAAAAACAAAATTAAAAAAAAATTAATAATAATAATACAATATTGAAAAAAACAAAACAAAAAACTCAAAAGATAAGAAGAAAAGCTAAATTTTGGGCCTTGCCTAACGGACTGTTAAAACATAAACATGTAATTACAACAAGAGCTGACATATATAATATCTAGAAACAGCATGATAAAGAACACACGCTATTATAACTACCGGGACCCAAGAAACTCAAGCTAAATGTCCTGCTTTTATTCTGTTAATAGCCTCTCAAGGACATTTAGCAATTTGCATGACATAACATGACCTAATGTATAATTTGCATTCTTAGGTGTTTCATTTCAGACATAATGACACAGCAAGAGAAAAAAAGCTCAAACCTCCATCATGAAAGACAGATTATTCTTCTCAATCTTCTGGGACGGTATCGTCTTCCTTGAAGCTGGCAAAAAGGACCACGCAAGCCCCCATCTCGATGTCCTGCCTTGTACAAATTCCGTCGTCTTCACAACCGTGGCCCCCACGTTCCAGAGTTCAGTTACCAGAATATTCAAGTTAAATTTTCTACCAACCATAGAAGTATACCACCTAAACAATTTTAAAAATAAGAGAAAAAAAACATATCGCATAAGCTGCTTTGCTGGAAAATTACTTAACGGAGATGAAAATAAACATTATTACACCGAAATGTGTGCTTCAGCTTAACACTATCTTCGATGATGCGGGTGATAAACGCATGTTCGCCACCAATACAAACCATCTCCGCCGGGGTCCCACCACAAGCAGTCTTGGGATTTAAACCAGCCTGCTCCATAGTCTCGAAGAACGGTGGGTTACACATGCAGAAGTCAAAGCTCTCTCCATCCTTGACAACTCCCAAAAGTACAGGTGGCAGGTTATAACCATCTTGGGCATTTGCACTGCTAGAGTCGCAGGTACCTTCGCTAACATATTCCTCACCGTTTTGCAACTCTTCCGCTTGACCAACCCTTCTAATTTCAATCAAGTCGGATATGTGAGGATTGCTTTTGACGTTTTGATTTGCCCACTCGATAGCTACATCAGTAATATCTAACCCAAAAAAAAAAAAAAGGAAATAACACAGTTAGCACCAAATGAAACAATTGGAGACGAAACGAGAGAAAAATAATAAGTACCTGAACCAACAAATTTCCAGCCAAGAAGGGATGCACCAAGGAGGGGATAAATACAATTTGCTCCCGTCCCGATATCAAAACCTCTGATGACATCACCGTCGGCCCGAGTGTCCGGGATGATATCTGAAGCTAAAAGATCTTCTATCCAATGGATGTAATTTGATCTATTGGGCACCGTAGGGCACAGCTGCCCATCAGGAATCCACCTACAACAATGTTATAATTTCACTAAACAACAGCACTTGACAAATCGGAACGAATAACATATTGTTTAGCAGAAAATAAATGAAATTGCTCATGGAAGAAAACAAAAAACAAAAAATCAGCCGATGAACACAATACAATTAACACTTAACTAAGAGTCCAAACAACAGAATCAACTAAAAGCGAAAATAATTTAACGCGAGAACAAACATAATAAGAGCAATGAGCAGAGTAAACTTAATTAATCACAGCAAAAATAAAATAAAAATCACAAAAATTTACCAGTTGAGACCATGATCGTGGAGCAGCAAAACTCGTGTCAATTCGCGAGTAGCATTGAAGTCCGTCCAATCAATTTTGGGCCGGCCGTCATGTGAGTAGAAGACATATGGCTGAAAACTAGGGTACGAAGAGCCCAATAACCCGAAGTCCGGCGTAGTATCGGCGTATTTGTTACGCGGATGGATTCCCGGACGCTGGCCGCTGTTTTTTCTCTTCCTCTTGCCCGCCATCGGCGCCGGTAGAACCCTAACCTAACCGCCGTCAATTTTAAATCCGACCGACTTGAATAGGTGTGTCTAGTACACACGTTTCTATGTGCGCGCTTTGGTAACAAGTCGAGATGTGGTGAGGCAACAAGAAACTCTTTGGACCAAACTGCCCCCACGAACCCAAAGTTTAAAAAATAATAATAATAAAGAATATTATAATAATAATAACTATAATAATGATAATAATAAATCTAAAAAAATCATCACAATTTTTGGGTCAAATTGCATATAAAATCATAATTTTTAGTCTCCTTGCAAATAAGCTGCAACTTCTTGAAAATTGCAAAACAAGACACGTTTATTATTTGTTGCGAATCGAGTTAAGCATCATTTTTCAACATGAAAATATTTCAGAGAGAAATCCAGCCGACTTTTATTAAAAACACATTATTTCTTTCCACTCCGATAACAATCCACATTGTTGGAAACTTTCAACAATTAGTTTATCTTATATTAGTTGATTTGTAATTCCATATTAAACCCGATAAATTCAAATTTCCACATCCACAAAGATCGTGAAGGCTTAAATCTTCATCAATCATCACATAAAATGTTGAGTGCTTCTCACGGTATTCCAATTTCTTGAAATTTAAGTTCATGTAGTGTAATACTCACTCAGTTTCTTGAAATTCAAGTTCATGTAGTGTAATACTCACTCGTAAATGATTGATGTCAAAATTTTAATTTTCAAACCTATTTCCTATTTTCTTTTTTTCTTTTCTCTTGAATTTTTGTGTATGAATTAAGAATTTCTCTTCCAACTCGTCTCATAATAGAAGAGATTGGGGGTTTCATGTCTCTTAGGAAAATGGAGGTCAAGCAACTCCCCTAGCGATCATGAGTTGCCAGTTTCGATTCCAAATAGAATGATAAGGGTGGGAACCCCATATAAGGAGTCATCAAATAAATGGAAATCTTCTTGGGTTACTGTGCTTGCTGCTTTTGGATTTCAATATTTTACCTCTGGGTCCTATGCTTATCACGTTGTCATGCATTCGTTCAGTCTACACTAATTTATATAAATTTAAGTTCATATAGTTTTGTCATGGTCGAAAAGAAACTAAAAGATCACAATGGTGAGATTGTTGACCTCAATGACATATGATTCTACTGACAAGAAAGATATCATGTTCAAGTGTTTTATTATTATTATTATTATTATCATTATTATTATTATTATTGTTGTTGTTGTTGTTGTTGTTGTTGTTGTTTTCAATATTTGCTTAAAATAAATTTAATATTTTTTACTTTTGCTTTAAAATTTATTCCTTCGTCTCAATAATTTGCGAAAATAAAAATTTAGTTTTAAGAAATATGTTCATGCTACTAATTCAATAAGAGGTTACGATATCGGTAGAATATTATGTGTTTTGTTTTTCATTTCGGTTGGGTTCATGTAAACATTTTGGAGACAAATATTGGGAAAGTTGAAGTTTATGGAGGAGTAGAGTTAGAATAATAGAAGAATTTACTTGTTGGGTTTACGAAACATTTGAAGATTGTCAGAGTGGAGAAAAAAAATATTTTCTTTCTTTTTATCTAATAAAAGAAATGTAAGATTTGTTCATTGGAAACGATTGATATTTGTTGTGTGTAAGAAATTTGACTCGATTGTCAATAAATATAAAAAATCGGTGGTGTGTAGATTTGCAATTTCTATAAGAAGTTAAGTTTTATTTCAAAAGTGTAAAGAACGTATTTTGGAAAAAAAAAATAACAATTGTTTGATAATCTATTGTGCTTTATTTTCCCCCCTCCAGAGATTTCATAAAATATATCATATTGTATAGTGATGTTGACAAATGACCTCGTACTAAATGTGTTCCGCAAAAAAAGTGGCCGCAAAAATTGTTTGCGCGTTGAAAAATTTGTTTTGGAGTTTCAGATGAGTTATCGACATCGGTTTGAATTGAGATTTCGCGTGTTAACTCGAAAAAATGAGAGGAATCTTACAAATCAACGACGACCGAAATAAAACACCAGAAGTGTGTGAACAAATGGACGACTAATAGGGTTAGGATTTTAAAAAAGTTATTGTCGGTGGATGAGGCCGAGATTTTGTGTGGTGGCTCGAAAAAATGAGAGAAATGCAACAGAGTCGACGACGAATAAAATGGAGTATCGAAAGTAGGTTCACCGGTGGAAAATCACAAAACTATAAAGTTGCTCCGGGGAACCTATTTCTGTAACTCCAGTTTCAGCTGTCGTCGGTCATGTTGGATACCCAAAAAAATTTCCTGATAAGTAAGATTGAGGTGGTCCGATCTCGTTTCTTGATGCCCAAATATTTTGTCACATCAATCGCGATACCAGAACTGCAACTATTCCTTGGTGTCTTTCGGCGGATATCAATGTTCTCTCTCACAATCGAGCAAAAATCCTTAATCCTTACAAATATTCGATCATAACGAACCTGCCCCTTTATCTGGAAACTCACTTTCGATGGACGCAATCAAATTGTCATCATTTGGCCACCGATTCCGTATAAATCACAATCATTAGATCGTCTAATTAACCAAATAATATTTTAAAACTAATTATTAGCTATCAACTAACAATTATTAACTATCATCATTCGAATTAGTTCAATCCACTCATGCCTTTTGATCAACTAATTAATCAAATAATAATTTAAAATTAATTATTTACTATCAATTATCATTTATTAGCTATCACCCTTCCAATAACTTTAATATAGCATGCCTTATTTAATGAGTCATTTTTCCGACCATGGTTTTAATTTCTAAATAAATATTTCAAGATACTATTTAATTGAATCAAGTCTCCCTCTCTCAAAAGTTAGCCCAATAATATGTTGATGCGGCCCACCAGCCTAGGCGCATAGTTAAAATCCGTCTTGAAACCTGCTTTGATAGTCCAAACCTAGGTTTTACCTAGTCATAATAAAATAAATATAAGGCCAGATAACAAAAACTACCCGTGAGATCCACCCTATTTGTTAATGATGTTGACACCCTAACCTATGTGTCAATCAGTTGTTGGTTCGGATGACATGTGTCATCACTCCGTAGGTCCGGATGCTGAGTTGTCAGCTTCTAATGGTTTGTGTTAACATGTTACTAATTTGAGATTTTTTGCATAGATATAAATAACAATTTGTTGACATAATCCATTGTAACCACAAACCTAGGGTTTCTAGCATTCCCTGATTCTCTCTATTCTCTCTCCGTAGTCGGCTTTGTTGCCTAGAAAATCCTCAATCTATTATTTTCTATCGCCACAATCTTTATGTACAATCTATGTTTTTCTTTAGATGAAGATTGAGTGTGTTTTGAATAACAACGCATTTGTTGTTGGGACTTTTTTTAAATCTTTAAACAAGATTGCAGATCTGATGTAATGGAATCTATTTTATTTTTTTATGGACACATTTGTTCAGAAAGTTTGATTACTGTTTGGATATTTTCTTTACGGCCGTATGTTTTCAAAACAGATGTGTTTGAATCCACATTTGCAGATCTGTGATATTTATAAAAACCATTTATAATGATATATCTTCATTTTGCAGATCTGCTGTAATTTTTTTGTGTTTGGATATTTCTTTACTCGAATTTGTTTTCAAAAAATATGTGTTTGAATCCATATTTGCAGATTTGCGATAAATTTTCTTATTAAATTGTATTTTTTGTTTGCAGATCTACATGAAGTGTGGGAATTTGACTGATGATCGATAACTAAGAGTTGATGTTCAACGTCCTACACCCTTATTCTTTTTGCAAATCAGCGGTAATTTATTTTTTCGTATTAAAATGTTTTTTTTTCCAGATCTACATGAAGTGTGGGAAGTTGCCTGATGATCGACAACTAAGAGTTGATTATCTTAGTTAGGGGTGTACATTCGGTCGAAACCGAACCGACCGAATTTTCGGTTAACCGAAAATTAGATTTAACCAAAACAAGAACCGAACACCAAACCGAATTACTCGGTTCGGTTTGGTTTTTGACCGAATTTCTTTAGTTTATTCGGTTTGGTTCTCAGTCGATCGAACTTTATGATTCATTCAACTCCAGTACTGTCCAACTCAAGAATTCAACTAACAAGAAACTGCAAATATTAATAAATTAAACTAACAACATAGCAAATAGATATCAAGACAACAAATATCCAAGTACTGTCCAACATAGCTAATAAATTAGAGTTCAAATGCTAATAAATTCAACTAACTCCAGTACTGTCCAACTCAAGAAAACAACAAACAAGAATTCAACTAACAACACCATCAAATGCTAATAAATTCAACTATCCAAGTACTGTCCAACTCAAGTCCGTACTCGCACGTACATAGGCAACATAGCAAATAGAATCAAGACGCAAACTACATAATAATCCATTGTCCATCCAACTCAAGTCCATACTCGCAAGTACATAAGCAACATAGCAAATAGAAATCAAGACGACAAACTACATAATAATCCATTTTTTTCACATTATAAAATTACAAAATATGTTGTGCTTCAATTCTTCATTCCTGCCTTGTCCTGCCATATAAAAAAAATGAAAGAAAAAAACTGAAAACTTGGCACAAAAAATGAAAGAAAAAGGCTGAAAATCTGGGCACAAAAAATGAAAGAAAAAAAATAAAAACCTGGGCACAAAAAATGAAAGAAAAAAGGTGAAAATTTGGGCACAATAAAATAATAATTGTCAAATAAAGGGAACAAATAACTATTTACCAACAATTTATCCATCATATACCAACGATATTGGTATCCACAGTAACATTTGCCGCCAACAAATCTACAAAAATTTTAAGAAAAAATAAATATTAGTCAGTAAGAAGATTAAGGTATAAATACTCTAAATTGACAATATGAAATGAATACTGAAATTATGTACCTTGTTCGATCTTCTCAATAAATTCAAGACTTTCCTCTGAAGATTTTAGTGGGCTGTGAAGGAGCCAATCTTGGCAACAAATCAATGCTCACTACTGCAGAACAGGGCATTTACGGCGGGTTTTTTTTTTTGCTTTTAACGGCGGTTTTTGAACCGCCTTTATATCGACCGCCGTTAATTTTTACGGCGGTTTTTTAAAACCGCCGTAAAAATGTCCGAAATTAACGGCGGTTCTGGGAGACATTTAACGGCGGTTTTGGAACCGCCGTTGAATGCAGTGTTTTTACGGCGGTTATTGAGAAATATCTTCTAGAAAGTCTGTTTTCCAGAACAGACAATTTATGGCGGTTCTGAAAAATACCTTTTAGAAAGTAGTAAAAAAAATTAAAAAAAAAAGAAATAAAAATACAAATTAAATACAAATACAATTATAAAAAACTAATACTCACAATAAAAATAAACCATATTTTCTAATAGTTTCTTTTTTCACTGGCAGGCTTAGCATATGCAAAGTTCACAATAGTTGTTGGCCAATCGCACCCAATGCCTAAGAAAATGCTTTCACGTTTAACCCAACACCAAACACATCAATATATTCTCGGAAATCTCCACTTGCAGAAAGATACGAAATAAAAATTAGAAATTACAAACATTTCCAGAGCAAACCGAGAAAAAATACACTTCTTTCCCACTGCTTGTGGTAATTAATCAAAGCAAGGAGCTCCAGTTTCTA
>BMAC01000178.1:398680-462141 GCA_014905375.1 Phtheirospermum japonicum
GTGCTAAATGTCGACTCCGAAGCTACAGTAGATATAGGCGTACCCAATATATCACGAACCAATCTGGATAAAATGGGAAACCTGAGACTGTGAAATTTCGACCAGCCCAAGACATCAAAGCCTTTTGAAGCTTTCTCCCAGCGCTCATTTAGATACATATCTAACTCAGATTCCTCAAGAATAACCCCATATATCAATTCTTGAATTCGCATTTTTTTACTTACAACATCTGATGGATCTCCCATAAATCTGCTTTTAGTAGACATGCTTGAAGAAGGAGATGAGCTACATGAAGTCGTTGAAGCGTTAAGTTTTTTATACTCGTCAAAAAGCTCATAAAGAGCACTCTTTGACGAGTTTTCTATCTCCTCACCACGTGCTGGCCCATACATATTTTTCAAATAATAATGTAAGACACCAAACTTGTGACGAGGGTCAAGCATAAAATCAATATACAATATCATATTGAACTTTTCTATGTCCCCACAATATTTGTCAAACTTATATTTCATCCCCGATGCCATCTCAACCAAATCAGAATCATCGCTATTAATCCAACCAATCAAATGCTCATGCATTCCAAATATTTCATCTAAAAAAGTGTTAGAGGTCACATTGAGGGTACCAGAAACTCACAAAGTAATATCATAAAAATGACGCAAACCTTGCACAAATTTCTCCAAAATATTCCAATCATACTTGGTAGGCAAACCGATTTTTTCATAAGTTCCACCTGGCATAAAATCTTTACAAAAATCAGAATCATGGTTCTCGTACCTATCAAAAACACCCTTAAATAACAAAGTCGTGTCCAACATTAAATAAGTAGAGTTCCATTTAGTTGTAACATCTAGACACAATGACCTTTTACTTTCAATTTTCTCCTCAGTAATTAACTCCTTAAACCTCTTCAATCTCATAGGTGATGACCTCACATAACGCACTATCGAGCGAACTCGATCAATTAAAACATTCACCTTTTTTAATCCCACTTTAACAATAAGATTTACAATATGAGCCACACACCGCATTTGCAAATACTTTCCATTCAAGACTGCAGTCCCCAATTAACAAATCTTCTTTTCAAATATGTTACAGTCACATCATTAGCCAGCAGCAGTATCAACAGTAATACCAAAGATTTTGTCGATTCCCCATTCAAGAAGACACTTCTCAATCAAAAGACCTACCTCGTCACCTTTATGGTCAGGACAGGGAATGAAATTAAGAATCAACTTATGCAACTTCCATTTATCATCAATGTAATGACCAGTCAAAGACATGTAACTAAGTCTTTGATTAGAAGTCCATGTATCAATTGTCAAAGAAATTCTTTGTCCGGATGACCTAAAGAAAGATTTTAACTTATTTTTTCCACCAGTATACCTTTTAAGACAATCTCTAGCTATTGTTTTCCTTGAAGGCACAAGAAACTGATGACATGCAATGAACATAAGTTCTCTAAACCCTTCATTTTCAACAAATTTAAATGGTAATTCGTCAACAATAATCATGCGAGCTACAGCTTCTCTAACATATTCTTGATCAAATCTCCAATTGGAACTCCCTTCTAATATGACCCCACTCACATTTTGACAAAACTTAGCAATTGTTTGATTATCTCCATTTCTATCTTTATTATCAGGGTGGTTTATGCATACTCTCATATGACTATTCATTAAAAAGTACCATTTCTTGTAGTAAGAACAACATAAGTTTTTGTACAATAGTTACACTTTGCTCTACCTTCGTCACCTTTATAAGTGTGAAGTGATTCCATGCCTTAGCTCTTCTTGGTATTTGCTTTTCTCTGAGGAATTTGCATTTCTCCTCCACCTTCTTCGGATTCATCTGATATTTCCATGTGCCCCATTTCATTTGTGGTGTTTTCATTTTCAGACTCCAAATGCATCGAGTGAGGCTCTGGATCATTATTTGATGTTGGAGGAGGTGGATCAACACTTGGTGCACGAGGCGGTCTAGTTGGACTTGGATTTGAACATGAAGTCAACGAACTTCCCGCATTACCACGTTTTCTTTTCATACCTGGAAATTAGAATAGAGAAATTCAATATAGACGCATAGAGTTCACAACATCAGAAACATAATTTGAGATAACCATCACAAGGGCACCCTCTTTCTTGGGACTGGAATTCAAAGCTGCTTTTTTTTTTTTTTAATCTTTCAATTTTGACTTTTTAAAACGTATCCCAATTGATTCACCTGGGAAAAGTCCCCCCTGAAAACAAATTGATTACATGAATCAGAGTCATCAATCGATCTTTTTCGGCCCATAACAGAAATCAAAGGAACAGATTAAAGCAATTCAATTAGGTATTTTACTTTCTCTCATACATCAAATTTTGGGGCTACGAATTTCTAAATCTAAATTAGGGCTATGAATTTCTAATTTAAATAATAAAATTTGAGAATTAGAACCTGGATTGAGTGTCGAACGGGCCGTGTCAGGGAGAGTATGGAAATGTAGCCGGAGGTGGTGCAGAAATTGCGAGTTTCTAATACCGGCCGTGTCAGGGTGAGTCTGGAATCGACCTTCGGAGTTTATGAAAAAATGAGATGAAGACTGTCGAGTTTGGTTAGGTTTAGGCCGCATAAAAATGTAATATTATTTTCCAAGGAGAGTTGCAATTAATCTTGAAATCACGTTTTCACTTGTGAATTTGACACTTTGGTTTTCGGTTCGGTTAACCGAAATCAAAACCGAAACCGAATCGAAAATCGATTTTTCTCAAAAATCAAAACCGAGAACCGAACCAAAGTTTCCAATTCGGTTTGAACCGAAATTTTGATTTTGGTTTCGGTTCGGTCGGTTAACCGAACAGTGCACACCCCTAATCTTAGTCCTACACTCTTATTCTTTGGAGATATGCGGCATTTTTTTTTTCGAAAGATGTTATTTTTTTTTTTTTTGGTAGATCTACATGAATTATGAGAAATTGCCTGATGACCGACAACTAAGAGTTGATGTTCAACTTCCTACACTCTTATTCTTTGAAGATTCATGAATTATGTTTTTTTTGTTGTGATTGCAAATCTTCAAAGAATTTTTAAAGAATTATCCAGGTCTTCAATGGATCTTCAAATAATTTTCCAGATCTTCAAATAATCATCAAAGTTATGATCTAATGTCATAATTTTTGTACTAATTTTTATCAGCAAAAGATTTTTGTTTTTTGTTTTTCGTTATTATTAGTAAGAGTGGATGTTTTTCCTTAATTTAAATGAAAAAGGCATAACTTATGTAATCATTTTTTTTATATGTACTAATTTATTATTTTTATTTTTGTGTTTTCCTTATTAAGAATAAGATGTTATGTTTGTCCTTAATTTTAGCACTGTAATAGTCATCCTAATTATTTTTCGCTTTAAATAATAAATTTCATGGATAATATTAATAACTAAAAATTATCATTATACTAATTAATACATCTTTAGTAATAATCTATTACATCTATTAATAAATAGTTATTGATCGTCATGTCTAAAATCGAGTATAAGATATTTTGGATTCTTTATATGCATAATGACTGCCAAATCAAAGCATCTATTTTTGCACAAAATAATATAAATTTCTACAAATACCAAAAAAATAATAATTATCTTTTACCCCATTAATTATAAAATAATAAGGAAGCTTTCCACACAAGGCTCATTTTTTTTAGACTTATATAATGGATAATCGTTTACTAATTATTACTTTCATTATATAATATATAATTGATAATCATTTAATATATTACCTAAAATTATTACAATTCTTATATTTATTTGAAGATACCTCTTGCGGCGAAAACTAAGTAAAATACGTAACTATATAAGAAAAAAAAAAGGAGTTGTTGTGACTTATTAAATTACTTTAAACAAGTCAATTATCCATAAATAACACAGGGATATCTTGGATTAGTTATACTCATAATGACTGCCAAATCAAGGCTTCTATTTTTGTACAACAATATAAATTTCTACAAATACCAGAAATAAAATAAAAATATTTGACTCCATTAATTATAAAATAATAAGGAAGCTTTCGACACAAGACTCATTTTTTTTTACTTATATAATGGATGATCGTTTACTTATTATTACTTTCGTTATATAATGGATAATCATTTAATATATTGTCTAAAATCATTACAATTCTTATATTTATTTGAAGATACCTCTTGCAGCGAAAATTAAGTAAAATACGTAATTATATAAGGAAAAAAATGGAGTTGTTGTTACTTATTAAATTACTCTAAACAAGTCAGTTATCCATAAATAACATAGGAATATATATATATCAAATCGCCTCTTGCCCCTAAAACTGATTTTGTTTTTCCTTTATTACATGTAATTATTGTTATATGTAACCATTCAATCAAATGACTTGAAAAACGCAATTCCTTATAATTTATTTTGATGGGACCTCAGTATCAAACAAATATATTGGATTTCATTATATATAAAAATGTTTAATGATGAATTACGACCTCTATGTGTATAATTTTTCTTAATTTGACAGAGTACTTACCTAAATTAAAAGTAATAATAATTTTTACTTATTAATAGAAATTCCGCTTAATTGGTATTTAATAAAGAAAATTTCAGAATTTACATACTTAATTTTAGAATTACTATATAGAAACTTCTTAAAGCATGAAACATAAATGATCACATTTACATATATAATTTTTTTTTTTACTTAATGGTATATATACGTCCATGTATTTTCATAAATATTAGGTTAATTAACAAAAAGTTTAATTTATAGTCATCGTGAATGGAAAGTCTGCATAATATGTGGTAATAACATATATATAATCTGTCATCTTACCCTAATTAACCAAGCGTCTAAATTTTTGAAACAACTATGACACAGAAATTGAGAAACTGAAATTTTAGTTATATGGTTCAATGTTTTATGATAACAAGAATATTGGAATTACCCTAATTAGTGGATCAACAAACAAGAACTATCTCACACAAAACTATATACTCCCTCCGTTTTAAAATAAGTGTCGTTTTAGATACTCAACTTTATTTCAAATTAAGTGTCGTTTTATAATTTTTTGCCACTTTATTCCAGTTTTATCCCCTCTTATTTTAAGAAATATAAATAGGTTTATGGTAATAGAATAACTAAGGGAAAGAATGGAAGTAATTAAATGAGAATATTATTAATTGATTGAGGATGTATTAGTCAAATATTATGTGTCTTAATTTTGAACAAAAACTCTAAAACGACACTTATTAAGAAACGGAGGGAGTAGTTCTTAGATTAAAATATTGCATAATTATTCTCTTAACATATGAAAACAATAATATGAACACCAAATATAGTTGATTGATCCTAATTTATGTATTACCAAACAAGATAGATTTTGAAATTAATTTAATTGATTGACCTTAATTTATTTATCCACCCTAAATTTGGAAACCCACGGTGTGATTATTTGGTAAATTAGTAAATTATATTGATGTTTTAATTGTTTTAATTTGGTAAATTTTCAAAATATATTAAACATAATTAATTATGTTAATAGATATATAAGTAGTACGAATATAATTCTCACAAATTTAATTAAGTTTATATTAATTGATAGCAAGTTTTTTGGTAGTGATTATGAAGTTTCTACCTTTTGTACAAATAAAATATAGTAACTTAATAATTGATATTAATTGATGACAAGTTACTTGGACGTTATTAATATAGTGAAATCCACATAAAGAAAGAACTTAATAATTGATATTAATTGATAGCAAGTTTCTTGGGCATGATTATGAAGTTTTTATCTTCGAAGATGTATTATAGTTAAAATAATATATTTATAATTTTATAAATATATACGTTTATATCCATATACATATATACATTTATATACATATATATATACACACACAAGTATAAATAGAAAAAATATATTAAAAATAATTAATTATATTACCAAATATATAATTAGTAAGAATAGAATTATCACAAATTTATTTTAGCAATTGGATTAAATGGAAAAACATATTTAATTATGTTACCAAATATATTATTATACTACAGTATATTATATTAATGTGAGTTCACACAATCTACACAATCTTATAAATATTACAGTATCCATATACATATAAACGATTATATATATATACATATATATATTTATATATGTAACGTTTATAATATTTTGTCTAAATTATTTGTTTCTCTTTGTTTGAAAAATAGAGTCATTTTCATTTCAATAAATATCTTGGTTTGGTGTATAGACATAAACAAATTTTTTAAAATTTATCCAATTGTGCCCATTTGAACTTATTGAGAATTAAGAGATATAAATGATTCAAGATTATCTGTTTCAATGTAAATATAAAATAAAATAGTAAAATGTGGTATACAATGAGTTTTTCTCAAAATTTAAAGTAAATAATAATTCAACTTTTGAACTTGATAAATTATTTATCGACATCTGCATATTAATAATATCGTGTATAAAGTAAGTTTTCAAATTTAAAGTTAATTTTATTTTTTCACATTGTATTTAATGTCTACTTCTTGAACTTATATTATATTTTTACAATTTTTTTATCAATGCCCAACTTATATTATATTTTTATAATTTTTTTACCAATGCCCACGTAATCGTGAGTGTCTACACTAGTTTAGCCTAAACAAAGAATCCAGTTAATAAAAATACAAATATCTGTCCGTGATAATTGTTTATATTTACCAAAAAAAAGACCCTCAAAAAGAGTATTTGTTAGGTAAAATATAGAAATATATAGGGATATTTATAATTTTGATGTGTAATAATTTATTTATTTTTGAAATTAGACAAAATCTTCTAATAATTTATCTTCTTTTTAAAAGATAATTTCTATAATTATTTCTAAATATTTATGTCGATAAGGAGGAGATCGAGGAAAATTCATTTGCCATCTTGCACCGGAAGTTTCTAGACACGGCTTATTTTCCCTTCCGAAAAAAGGTAAAATGAAAATGTTTAATCATTTTCTTGCGGATTTTTATCTCTTTCCAAAATATATTCCAGCTAAAATACAGCTACATTTTGGGCTATTAAAATTAACCATCCATCTACCCTAGCCTTAAATCGGACGGCCCAATGGAAGTACTTTAAAATTAATCAATCACTGGCCGTCCGATATCCTCGAAAACTCAAGCGTCACTTTGATATGAGTAATTACAATACACCAAATAAAGAAAAGGAAAATATCCCGGACCCCACTCCACAATTATCTATTAGTTGATACCCAAATTCAAATCCGCTTGCGTGGCACCCTCCAACTCAGATTTATAAATATCAGCCAGTTGCAGGCACAAAACGCAGCACGCAAACAGAAACTTGCAGTGATAGAGAGAGAGTGTTTTTAGAGAGAGAAAACTAGGGTTTCTGAAGCGATGGCGGACGGTGATGTGAAGAAGGGTACCGTGAAATGGTTCAGCGAGCAGAAGGGATTTGGGTTCATCACACCCGATGATGGATCTGATGACCTGTTTGTCCATCAATCGGCCATCAAGTCCGATGGCTTCCGCAGCCTCGGCGACGGCGAGGCGGTTGAGTACTCACTCGAGTATGGCAACGACGGCCGTGCCAAAGCTGCCAACGTGACCGGACCTGACGGCGCGTCGGTGAAGGGAAGCACCCGCGGAGGTGGTGGCGGGTACGGCGACGACGGTGGAAGCCGGGGTGGCAGCCGCGGTTACGGCGGCGGCGGCGGCTATGGTGGTGGCGGCGGTGGCTATGGTGGCGGCGGCGGCTATGGTGGCGGCGGCGGTGGCGACCGAGGCAGCGGCTGTTACAAGTGCGGTGAATCTGGGCACATGGCAAGGGACTGCTCTCAGGGTGGAGGCGGTGGTGGACGCTACGGCGGCGGTGGCGGCGGCGGTGGACGCTCCGGCGGAGGCGGAGGCGGGCTGCTACCAGTGTGGTGAAGAGGGTCATTTCGCCCGTGAATGTCCCAACCCCAATCGTTGATCCATCAGCTATTGATGAGTTGTCTCTGCTATCCTAGTTAATGTCATTTTCGCATTTTAGGCTTTTTTATGTGCTGAACCCTTTATGATCTACATTTATGTTTGTTGTCTTTTGGATATTTGAGTTTGACATTTTGGTTTCATGGCAACCGACCCAATCGCTGTTCAAGTTTTAATATCAATACAATGGTGCTGGTTTAATTTTAGCCATGTTAATTGGTTTGTTTACAATATTGTCCACGATTCTTCATTTAACTCGGTAAATGTTGTATGATTGAATTATTTGCTATTTTTATCTGATACTTTTGTTATATTTTATGAATGGATAAAAAGAGATTAATTGATGACAAAGTTATGTTTAGGGGACCATTATTAATTCTGTACTGCTACTGTTTCCCATAAAACATAGTACCATAAATTGATGGGTGTCGTTTTCTTTATTTTAAACTGAATTTGCAGAGTTTGAGTTGAAACTCGTGGTACTGCCTATTGTTTAATTACTCTCTATATAATATGGTTGGAATTGGGTATGATATTATTTAATTATTGAGGATATAAATATATGGTTGAAATTGGGTGTCCAAAAAACTAAAATATACATATCACTATATAAATATTAATTTTTAAAATAAAGTGTACAAATATGAAAGAATGGAGCCTTACATTTCCGAACCCATCCACATTGTAAGTTCGAGCATGTAGATATTGAATCTCAGAAATCAACGCTCTAGAAACTCAAAAATGGAAAATATTGATATGAAAATTCAATGCACATTGCTTTTGCTATCCATTCCAATAACTATAGAACCTTAAAAACTAAATAATGAATGACAATGATACGGAAAATCATTGCACATTGTTGTTTTTGTTCGATTTTTGATTGTACTACTGCTGATTAGGGTTCAAAGTCGTGATAATATTCGATTTAGTTATGTTGAACCTTTAGGGTTTGTTCGAATTGTCGGTTCGAATGTTGTACAATTGTTCGAACTTCTTGTTTAATTGTCTTTTTTAGTTGTTCAGAACAAAGCTAGGAGTTTGAAAAATAGTTTTTTGAACAATTGTACTAAAAACTTGAACTACAGTTGAATTTGAACCATTGTAATAGAGTCGATCTAATAATTAGATCAAACCCTAATTAACCAAACAAACTGGAGAAACTTACTCATGATATATGAATGCTCGGCCCGGTTCATAAATTCTTCTTTGTTGTTCGATTTCCTATTCTTATTTTTTATTTGACAACTTGTTAGATATATATGGCCAATGTGACGTATATATAAATTAGATATTATTTAATTAGTTTTAATATCTAATTAATAGTTTGCATAATTAATAAATTTAATAGATAAGTTTTATAAAGATATTATTGATCAGTTAAAATTGATTTTCACTCAACTCCCGTGTGGTTTCATCTGTTCTGCAATAATTGTTTTTAGCAGATAAAAAATATATATACGATCCTCTCTCTGCCGATAAAAGAAAATCAGTTTTCATTATCTATCAAACTCACGAAAATTATATATTGGGATTAAGAACGGTCAGGAGAGAGAAATCAGATATATTCCATCATTTCAACAATCAAACCGGTCAGAACAGTGAAGGACACGACTGCTCATAGGGATGGCAATGGGGGCGAGTGGGGGCGGGTACGCCTACCTCCGCCCCCGTCCTCGCTTGAAAAAGTCATCCCCATCCCCGCTCCTGTCTCTTATACACATCTAGATGTGTATAAGAGACAGGTATACCCGGTTCGTACCCGTCTACATTTTATCATTTAAAAAACTAAAAAAAAAATTACGCAGCTTGATTTTTAGGTCTATTTAAATATAAAAAATAAAATTATAATAAAATTCAAATAGAATAACAAACATTTAGTCTATTACATTTAAAAATGGTTCAAAATATAAAAAAAAGTAAAGAATTAAATAATAATATATGCGGGTTTGAAACGGGTCTCAAATGGGGACGGGTACCCGCGGGTACCCGGCGGGGGAACCTTATCCCCATTCTCGTACCCGCCCTCGCAAAAACCCGCAATATCATACCCGCCCTCATCCACATCACCGTTTAAAGCGGGTAATTCCCATCCCCGTCGGGGCGGGGCGAGCGGGTTCCCATTTCAACCGGGTTTATTGCCATCCCTAGCTGCTCACGGTTATTCATGTTATTGTTGTATAATTAATTGTGAAATCATTAAGTTCAAGATCCTGTAACTCATTTATGTTTCATGATGAATAATTATGAGGACGATTAACACAACTCTCATTCTTTCTCCTTTTTCTTTTTTTTTTTGGTATGTGTGTGTGCTGAGATGTTTCTTTTTCCTTTTTATTTATTCATTAGATAAGATTGACACCTCATTTTTTCAAAGTTCATCCAATTAAAATCCTTTTCAAAAAAATGTCCAATTTACCCTAAACCTTAAATAATCTAAACAAATTTTATTTTTTTTCACAATCCTCAACACCACATACAACCGTTGCCACAGAAGAAACAAAGAAAACCGATGTCATGTCCGCGTCTCTCTACTTTCGCTAACTCGCCGCTACCACCACCATCTCCGCCGAAGAAAAAGAAAAAATTGGAGAAAACATGTGTTTAGAAATCAAATCGAACATGCTTCATGGCATTCGGGCCAGTCTCGAAAGCCATAAAGCATGCTCATATCTGATTTTTCAAACGCGTTCGTAAATATGGTACGGATGTATATTTTTCTCTGTTTTTCTTCTTCTTCTCCAAGTAATGATGACCACGGTGATTGTATTTTGAAGAGAAGCTTGGTGTCGTATTTCTGTTTCATTTTTCTTCAATGGTCGACGGCGACGACGGGTAATTAGTTTCGTTTGATTTTTTGATTTGAAAGAGATTCTTAAATAGAATAGATTTTCAATTCTTTATTTTCATATTTGTATATATAAATATAATAAGTTTAAAAGTTTTTATTTTAATAAATTAAAAAGAATAGAGATTTTTTAATGATGGAAGTATTGGTCCTTTCTAATTATGAAACTTTATTCAATGCAAGATCCATAGCTTAAAGTGGTGACTAAACATAATGTTAGGATTATAAGTAATATTATGAAAAAGAGAATAAATAAATAACGATACAAGAAATTGTTTACTCAATTCGTCAGAGAGAGATTCTGACTACGTTTGGGGCGCTGCCAAGGCAGGAATTTGCACTATAATAATTTTTGAGATACGATTACAATTACACAATCAGACTATTTATAACAAGAAAATTCTAATTATAATTTTATATAAACTTCCTAAAATACCCCCCTAATAATTAAGGAGGGTTTAAATGTAGAATACCTCTCCACAACCCAACACATCAAATTAGGAGGCCCGAAATTTGATATGAGCTTGACTTTGGGGCAGATGAGTGGCGTTGGCCATCAGAGGTGAAAGAGGAGCGGTGGCTTTGGCCAACTGCAACAGCATTTGTAGTGAACAGGCCAAATGTAGCCCATCCACCAAACCCAAACCAAACAATCAGAACCCACGCAAATGTGATTAAAATAATTTGAAAATTGTTTAAATTAGTTTTTCACGTATATTATATGAAAATGGAATTGAGGGTGATTTTTTTGGAGTGGTCGGACAGAGAATCTTATAAAGAATATTTCTTTTTTCTGGTCATTGGCAGTATTGGGAATCTTTTGCTGCACCTTTTAAACCATATCCCATACTCATGCGAAAACTGTGAGTCAAGTGCGGTTAAAAAACAACAACATATATATCCGAAAGAAAAGAAAGCTATGTTTGGATTAGGTTGAAAATTAAGGGTTTTGATTTTAAATACTGAATACTTATTTTTTAAAAAATTCAAATTTCAAACTCCCACCTAACAATTTTTTAAAACTATCTTGTTTAACCTATATTACCAATATTTAAACATAATCAAACTTTTATAATAAAATATAAATAGCAAATAAGAGTTCTTTTTTCCCACAAAATTTTGAATACTAAAAATTTTGAAAATCATATTCCCATAAGAGACCCTGGCATAAGTTGGGGCTTATCAAAATGTTTCAGCAAGAATTCTAATTGAAAATGGCCAAATTATTTCTGGTCAAACAACTCAGTATTCTTCTGGGCCTGACACTGCCAAGTTCTGGGTTGTCCCATCTGTCAAACATTCTATTTTTGTAATCCATCTCCTTATTGTTTTCCTTGACGAATCTTGCCATAATCCAAACCCGGTGTTAGTAGATAAAGAACTGATTGATTAGTGCAACAGGATTTTTATTTTAAGCCCACTAATGGGAGAACGATGGCCAAGAACCATATACATAGGCTAATTACAAAATATTCCGTTCTTGAGAAATAACCCAATTACAAGGTACAACTTGTAAAACAGAAATGATAAACATTAATTTTTTTTAGTTATTATTATTAGTAGTATTGTTGTTGATATAAATATCAACACAGTGGCTAATAAGTAAATGGCCTTGAATTGTGCTTTCGCATAGCGTGCACGATTTCTCTGCCCAACACAAACGTAAAAAAAAAAAAAAAAAGTGATATATTTAATATATTTGCAGTCATATATATATATTCTTTTATTTTTTTTGTCAACCTTCCAAGTGAAAACATTAAATTGAAGCATTCAGAGTGATCAGAGTAGCTCATTTTGCAAAAAACTAGCTATTATTGTAAGTACACAGTTGACAGTTCAATGACACCAACTTATTGCCTAGCAGACCCTTTGCATAGTAACATAGGAGTAGGTGAATATAATGTGCATGATATTCTTGTTAATAATAACATTTATACCAGTGTATGGAAACACGGTGGGGAATAGAAAATCCGAATTAAGGGGATAGAAGGTGCACACTCGTATGAGTAAATCTATGCATTGTTTAGACAAATTTAATGTTTCTATTTTTTTTTCCTTAATATTTAATGTTCCAAATGTAAGATTTTGGGTTTCGGTCTTAATAAAATATAAAGAGAGATAAATTCTGGTAAATTGACTTTTGATATTAACATTACAAGAATTTCAATATATAGAGAGAATACAATAAATAACATGAATTAAAAAAAATATTTTAGTTCACAATTTCATTCTACCACTATAATTATATAAATATACTTGGCCTTAAAAATGAATAGTTACAATGACACGAGAATGTCCCTTATAAGTTGCTCATAATAATAACCCTTATAATATTCTCCTACTAATATGCAATACCCCGTTCAAGTGAGAGCGCAATTTGCTTACAAGTTGTCAAAACTGATGCTCCCCTAATGTTTTTGTAAAATACTTGGCAATTGTTCCGTAGAAGAAATGTACGTCAGATGGAGACCAGATAACAATTTTTTTTTCCGAGCAAAGTAGCAATCTATTTCAATGTGTTTCGCGCGTTCGTGAAAAATTGGATTCTTTGCAATGTGAATTGCAGCTTGATTGTCGCAATATATGGAAATAGGTTTAGGAATATCAATTCCTAAATCAGTGAGTAAATACTGTAACCATTGAATATCATAGGTGAATTTGCAAAAGCACGATATTCAACCTTCGCGGATGATAAAGAGATGGTTGGTTGTTCCTTAGATTTCAAGGATATATGACTTTCACCAAGCATTGCGAAATATCCTATGGTGGAGCGATGAGTGGTAGGGCAACTGGCCCAATCAGAGTCTGTGTAACCCCGCAAAGTTAGAGAATTTGTAGTAGAGAGAAAAATGTCATGATTAATAGTTCCTTTTTAAGTATCGCACGACTCTAACAGCAGTATCGAGATAATTTGATCTAGGTACTTGCATGAACCGACTTAAGTAATTAACTTAATAAGTTATATCTGGCGGGGTGACCTGAAGATAAAGAAGTCGTGTAATGAGGCGATGATATTGAGTAGATCATGAAGAGGAGCACCGTCAGATGGTAATAACTTAAGATGTTGTTCCATGGAAAATGTCAAAGCATCCGCATCCGTAAGACCCATTTCTTCAATAATACCTATTATATATTTTATTTGACAGAAAAATATGCTTGAAGAGGATCGAGAAACTTTTATGTGTAAGAAGTATTGTAAGCGACCAAAATTTTTAACAGAGAAGAGTGATTCAAGACTGGTACTAAGTGTGATAATGAATGCATCATCACTACAAGTAATTATATCATCTACATATACTAACGTATATGTATGAATAGAATCCTTTTCATAGGTGAAAAGTGAGTAATATGTAGGGATTCTTTGAAACCCCCATCAAGAAGAGCATTTGAAAACTTAGAGAACCATTTTTGAGAGGCTTGTTTGCCATATAAAGATTTGTTGAGTTTGAAAACTCAAGTATCTTTTTTTAAAATCAAGGGGAAATTGCATGTAAACATCTTATTAAAGATCACCTTGTAAAAATGCATTATTTACGTCAAGTTGATGAAGATACCATTTTCTTATTACAGCTATTGAAAGAAGAACATGAACTGTTACTAGCTTAGCAACAAGTGCAAAAATGTCATGATAATTAACTCATTATTGGGTATATCCTTTTGCTAATAAACGAGCATTATAATGCTCGATTACATCGGATCAAGACTTAACTTTGTAAATTCACTAACAACACACAAGTGTTTTTTCATATGGAAGGTTAGTAAGAGTCCATGTGTTGTTAGATTCAAGAGCCAAGAATTCATTGGCCATGGCGTCACGCCAATGAGGATGTACACTGCCTCAGTGAAAGTATGTGGTTCTTTGGTAGTAATTACTGAAGATAAAAAAGCTCTATGACGCTGATTAAATGTTGTATATTTAGTAGAAATGGAGCGTTGTTATCGGTGGAAATAGTATTAGTTTTTTAATTATTATTATCATAATGAGTAATAACAAAGCTAAAAAAATATTTACAAAACTTAATTGTTTCAGATTTAACATGCATTAAATATCCATGTGCATCGAAAGATATCATAGTTAATAGTTAAAAAATAGCGAGCTCCTAATGTATGAGGAGTATTATAAGGTCCCAAAATATCTGCATGAATTAATGATTTGTACATATTTGTGTGATTTTTGTATGTTTTTGTGTCTTGTCGTGTATGCTTTAATTGGGTTTTAGTCGTATTTTGTCCCGTATTTTCTTATTTTGTATTTTCTTAGCTTTTTTCATCTCTTTGATACTTTTCGTAATTCTCTTTTACTTTTTGTAGATTTTTATGTTATTTTGCTTTTCTTTGTTTTAGGAAAGTCGATCAAGCCTAGGAGCGTTCTCGAGGATCACAATTGGCTCGATTTGACGAAAATACGACTCGAACCTGCGAAACACAACCATCGATCAATGCATGCATCGACGCTCATCAACGCACCGTCGACGCCGAGCCGCCACGCCATCAATTCCGAGTCTCCATGCCATCGACGAGACCATTTTTCAGCATCGGTGGTCAAGTCATTTTTGGCCATTTTGGGCAATACGACTATTTTGCCCCCACTTTCAACCTTATAAATAAAAACTCTCTTTTTAGAAACAGTAGCTCTTGAACTCCTAGGGTTTGACAAACCCAAGGTTGTTCTTATTTTCTTCTTCAACTTTTACATTTTTTTTCTTCTTGAATTTCCAACTTTTTAGATATCGTTAGAATATATATTTTTAATAATTGCTCGTATGGTGGACGTAGTATAGTCTTAGTTCGCGTGTTTTACTCGTTAGATTGTTGAAACTCTCCATTTTCAATTAGTAAGGTTTCATTTCCTTACTTTTATTATTCGAATTTCTTATTTGCTTTGATTATGAATTTTCTCGTTGGATTTGTGATGGTATTGATTCGTAGTTGTGTTTCTTGCGATTTATCATGGTTTGATTCTTAGAGATTCATATGATAATCGTTATTGATATTCAAAACTCCACTGTTGCTTTCTTCAAACTTTTTATATTTAATGGTGTTCACGTTTGCGTTGAATTTGAAATTACTGCGTTTCTTGATGAGTTGTGTTTAGAATTCATGGGTCTAGTGCCTAGAATCATTTAGAACCATCAATTGGGATTGTTGGGTGTTTAATATACAAGGGATTGACAACCCCAACTCGTAGATTAAGTGTTCGATAAAATGCTAATTGATCGTGGAGACGATTCTAGAGCCCTAGACCCCCATTTTATTAATATTTTCGAAGTAGTCGATTGTGTTTCTCATCATTTAAATCATCGTCTTAGATATTATAACATTTTAAATCAAAATTTGACCGCGTATTTATAATAGTATTTTCGTTATTTTCTTATCCGTGAACCAAACGTAATAATTAACTTCCGATTAGTCTTCCTCGTGAGATTCGACTCGAGTCAAACTTCCGACTTACAATTGCTCCGTTCTCTTGCGGACGAGCCTTTTATTTTAATAAAAAAGTAAGTGTTAAAAAGTTCGATTTAATTAATTGAAAATAACAAAAAAAAAACTCAAATTGAATATTTATTGAAAGCAAGATGAGCTTGTTTCGCCTTTGGACAAACATCACAATGAAAATAAAAACCAGATCTTATATAATCATAAGAGCAACCCAAAAAACGAAGACGTTCATGATTAGGATAACCTAACCGACAATGCCAAACATCTAATGACAGTTTATTAACTATATTTGAGAAACACGAACTAAAGTTTGGAGAGAAGTATAGGTGGAGTTGATATAATCCATCTTTTAACTTAGCCTGCCCAATCACTGTCTTTCTTTACAGGTCTTGAAAATAAGAAATCGAACTTCTGAAGTAAGCAACACAAGTGAGAGATTTTGTTAATTGAGGTACAAATATCAAGTTAAATTTGAAACTAGGAATATGATTAGACACGAGTAAGTTTAAATGTGGGGATAAAGATACTTCATCCACATGTTGAACTTGGGTAAAATCGTCATTTGGTAATTGACCCTTAATAATTCTTGATAATTTATTAGATGAAGAAAAAAAATCGAGATCGGACATACATGATGGGTGCTCCACTGTCAATAACCCAAATGAGAAAAGGTGATTGATCAAAATAAAAAGTGAGTAAAAATCGAAACCTGACATCATGATAAAAAATGTGAATTTCACAAGTTTACTACTTATACCACAATAAAATATCAGGAGAGATGATTTTGGTGAATTGTCTTGTGAGATCAAAAGATGTTCAACATATAATGATATTACAATAAATGACATGAATTACAAAAAAATATTTTAAACCATAATTTCATTCTAATACTATAATTACATAAATTTACTTGACCTAAAAAATAATAGTTACAATAACATAAAAATACTCATATAATTTGCTACCAATAATATCTCTTATAATATTTTATAACAATATGAGATAGATTTATTATTTGAGCCAAATTAATCCTCTAATGCTATACGTTAGAATTGCGGTGAAACCGATCTGATCAACTATTTCAGAATTCATTGATTAATCTGCTGGAACTAGCCGATACAGTGATCCCACCTCAGAGCATTCGTATATATATTAAAAGAAAGAAGGGAAAGAAAAACAATTTCAAAACTTGATTAGATAAAAAACTTCGCCTTTTTATAACCCGAACATTTATATTTTAAAGTTTAAAGCCAACAATTAATTGATATATACTCTAATGAAAAATGTTTTATCCCATTTAGTCAAACTTATTCTATTTAATCATGATCAAAATTATCATTACACCTAAAAAACTAATGATGATGATGATGATAATAATAATAGCATATGGAATTTTGCTCCACATGTAATGAGTAATATGAAATTATGCTCGGTGCAGTATGTATTTTTGTTTTGAAAATATTGTGTAGTATGTAATTATCTTGTGCAATTTATATAAAACTTGACTATCCAATCTTTGAAAAAAAATTGCATAATGTAGTTTGCAATCTGGTAGGGTTAGTATGTAATTTGATAATAGTAGTATGAATTTTAAAATGTAATAGTATTTTATTAATTTTTTGAATTTTAGTAGAGTTATGAATTTTATAATGGTAATGTGAAATTAAAATACAATAGTATGTAATTTGATAATACTAGTATAAGTTTTAAAATATAATAATATTGAACTTTATTGATTTTGTGAAATTGTAATATGAAAACCACAATGCCAGTTGAATTTCATATATAGTATAAATTGAAATTTAAAAATATAAAATTGTGAAAACAAAAGTTGTATTTCAGTGAGACATATTGAATAAAATAATTACATGATATTGTATGAAATCTCCAGGTGTAGTGTGAAACTTTGCCTATAATGATTAAAAGTATAAACATTAGTAGTATGAAATTCCAACTATATACAATATATAGTATGAAAATGCACATTATAGTATGAAATTCGCCGTTAACGGTTGGTGACAATGATATTTAAATGTCATGTAATAGTATGAAATTTGGTTGTATTAAATGTTAAAAAAAAAATTGAAAGGAAAAAAAAAAGGAAATTATTAATAAGGGTAAAATAGTAATCTTATGTAATAGTTTAGAATAAATAGACAGATAATTGATTATACGAGAAGTTAATATTTTCACTAAAATATTTGAGATAAAATATTTATTAAATGGTCATATGAAATCACCCCTAATTTATTTGTATGAATTGGGAAAAAGCAGTTTTGATATTGGTAACTAGTCGATCGTACAAATAGCTCCGTCTTAAAAATTCAAAGATTATAATTACACTCTCTCTATTCCTATATTTATGTTGTTTTAGGTTTTTCACTCAAATTAAGGGGTCAAAGTAAATGACCAAATAAAATAAATTTTCTTTTCAAAATGTTTGTATCTTTCCAGCATTTTCTCTCAATGAATAGGGCTAAAGTAGTAAGAAAAACGTAAATCAACAATTTCTTTTGTTGTTTCTAAAACAACATGGACCGAGGGATGAAGATTGAAGATGGGCTATTTGTAATGAAAGACTTAATTGCATGTATTTTGTTATGTCCCTATTAATAATTTGTGAATCAATCCTGCCAAGCATGTTGAGCATGTCCTCATCATGACTCGCCCTAGGAGGATAAGAATAAAAGTTTGATTATCCATTTTTCAATGTTAAGTTAGGAATTGACTATGGTTTCATTAATCTCATAATATTTATAACTTAAGATTAATCTGATGATTTTAATTTGATGAAAAATGATACATTTTACCAAAAACGTATTGACATTTCTACTAATACTTGTTAAGTTTGACGTGCAACAATGAGAATCTCGATAGCAAAATACAGACACATTAAACAATAGGGCAATTGGTCCTTCTGAATTACGAACTTTATTCACTGCAAAGTTCCATACTTGAGAAGTGGTGGCTAAACATATTAAATCACTAAATTAAATCTTTTTTTTTTTTTTTGCAAGAAAAATGAGCCCCCAAATTTAATCCGTTGATTTATCCATACTCGCACCCCATTTGCGGTACTTTTGTTCAATGTTCCAAATTGGGCTTTGTAAAGAGATCTTAGTACACCATGGTTGAATAATGGCTCAAGGGGCGTGAGGACGAGGCGGCAGATGAGTGGCGTTGGCCATCGGAGGTGGAAGAGGAGCGGTTGCATTGGCCAAGTGCGGCGGCAGCTGTGGTGGGCATTGGTAGCACTTGGTGAAAAGCCCAAACGTGTCGATCTGGTGGATGAAATTAACCATGCTGGCCCATCCCCCAAACCCAAACCCAACAATTAAAACCCACACAACCACAAATATGTTGATCACATATGTGCCCACCCACTTTCCAAAGTACTTCGAAGGCTGCTCCACTGCATTCTGCAAAATTAACATCCAAGAATTGTTCACAACTTACCAACACAATTTTTTTTTTATTTGTCTAATTATCATAATAGAATTAATTCGTATAATATTATACAAAACTTGGTACCTCGCGGGCTGCAGCTGATCGGAAAGTGAAAATATGAGCCAAAGCTGGGATAATATAGACGGTGAAGCTAACAAGAAGCGATCCGACGGTTGAGTTTATAGGGCCGAAGAACGGGAAGACGATGGCCAGGAACCAAATCGGCACCACCACCGGCAACCTAGCCGCCGCCCGCTTGCACAAGCTCTTACACTCGTGCATTCCGATGGCCTTTTCCCACACGAAGTACAAAGGCGTGCACGCGAACCCGAATGTTATAAACTGCACCGACATCAAAATCAACAATGTTACACTTAATTCATTTCAATCTTATGAAAATTGAGCTAGCAATAATTACAAGTTTAATTAACATCCCTAGCTAGGATGTTCGATTCCGACTGAATTGTGCAGAACGTGTACGAAACACGGTTATCAGTTATCGGTTATCGACATTTTGAAAATTAATTAATTGTTCACAAAACACTTCCTTGGCAATAGTAGTTAGAAATGCAAGTAAATTAAAAATACTGATGGCATGCCTGGTGGATGAGCATCAAAATGACAGCCATGTCCTTGAAGGGGGATCTTGGGAGAAGAGAAAATGCATTGGAATGGTTGAGAAGTAAATCTCCAAAAGCCCAATAAACAGCTGCTGCAGATGGGAGGGTTAATGTCAACACATAGACTGTGGCCCATAAGTAAATGGCCTTGAACTTTTGTGGCTTCCACATTGCGTGCATGATCTCTCTGCCCAAGTCAACACAAACCAATCAAATTATGTTAATATTTACTTATTTTTGTCAAGTGCTAACAATAAATTGAAGAATTCAGAGTGATTCAGAGTAGCTTGGGAAAAACTAGCTATGAACTTTTTTTTTTTTCCATTAAAGTGTACTCTGTTGTTGACAGAATTTAATTGCACCAATTAATTGCCTTACAACTAACCAGCAGACCCTTTAAAGCCTATAAAAGTTGGAACCTAGTAAACCCAATAAAGAGCTGATAGTATTTTTCTATTCCATACAATGTTTTTATTTGATTTTGTTACTTCATTTATGTGCACGGATTTATTTAGGCCAAATTAATGTAATTGTGAGTTTGAATCAATTAGAGCAACTTAATTTGATCAATTATTTAAGAATTCATTGATCAGGCTGGGCTGCAACTAGCCAGTATAGAAAAAGGAAAAGCAGAAGAAATAATTGCAAAAGTTGATTGGGTAAAGAGCTTTGCCTTTTTCCTATACATGCAAAAAGGAAAAAAACTGGTTCCCCAAGAAAGTGCAAAACTTTACTCTCTAGCACGCCTCAAAGCCTAGAAGGGCACAGTTGGCAAACTAAAATATAAATTCTAAGAAAGGGACTTGTCATTGAACTCAAAAACTGTACAAGGAAATAAAAAAGATTGGTCATTAGATCGTATGGTCAGGTGACACAGGTAATGTCTATATTTGCCAAGGTTAAGTCCCTTTTATTAAAAGTAAAAAAATTAATAAAGATGAAAGAATCTTATAGCCCAGTCATTTTCTATTTCACAGTGTTAACCCTGCTCGCCACAGACATTGAGAAACGTGGAAATGAAATAAATTTGTGATAATATAGCTTCAAAAAAAAGGACACGGAATATAATTAATTACTAGTAAAAAATATATATACAAGAATAATGTTGTCTTACACAGTAACAGCATGTCCTCCAAATGTGTATAGAATGTTTGTGGCTCCTGTGAAATATAATACCAACTTGGTTGGGCCCGAGTGTTTCACCCCCTCCACCTGTTTATAATCAACAAATTAATTATTATATATAAGTAATCAAGAAATATGATAAATTAGTAGTAGTAATTTTTAAAAAGATATTTCGGGTTGGGTTTTCCGTAATTAGGCCAAAAAATGAAGGGCCCACGGAGATTTGTGCATGTAGAAATAACATTGCAGCGGGCCCCACAAAGATTTTTGTAATATTAAGAAGACAAATTAGCAAAACAATAGTACTACCATTAAAGTTAATTGTATAGTAATTAGTACCTGTCCATTAAGTATAGATGCAATGGTGAGATACCAAGACGTATAAGTGGTCATTACCAACCCAAGAAATGACCAAATCCTATAGTTGTGGAATGAAGGAATGAAGACCGTGGTTGCACAACACGCGCCAAAGATGTATGTCCATGTTCTCTTGTCCAAATTGTCATTTATGTAATATATATTGCTGCGCATATAGTATATGGCAAAACTTGAATACACAAACAAGAGTCCAAGGAAAAACCTTCCTTACAATCAATTATATAATAAGTACCTTGCACAAGCTATGAGTTGAATCACGGATCCAAACAGGAGAAAAGTGCAATTAAAAGCCAAACCCACGTTCCTCCAGTGTTTTCCGAGGAGCCCATCAAGAACTTCAAACCACTAATTTCAAGAAAAATAATAATTATAAATGTAATTAATTAAAGAAAAGCATGTGAAAACAATACGTGCATGTTAATTGACAAAGTTGTCTTTTTGTCACGTTGGTTTGCATATATAATCTCGAAAGAATGATAATGAATTAAATTAAATAAAATAAAACCTGAATAACATGGCTTCTGAAATCAGCTTTCTCTCTCTCTTTCCTTGTTCTGTACTCCACATAGAGAATGCTTATGATATAAGCCGTCCAACTTCCCATCAGGCCGTAAAAGAGCTGAAAAGCAACCCCAGACATCATGCCCAGCTGCGAAAATGAGTATGGCAATGTCAAAAGCACCTGTGCCACCTGAGAAACAAATAATAATAATAATTATTATTATTAAAAAATATTTTTTTTTAAAAAACCATTAAATACTTTCTTTGAATCAAGTATAATTCTAAGTGTGTGTGCGAAAAGAAATAAAAAAAAAAACCTGGTTAGAAGCGCAGCTGAACCAGGCATCATAAGCCGAGCCGCCATGCCAAAACAGCTTGGAGACTTTGGATTTGAAGTCACTCGGCTTGCCTTCTGTCTCCATTTCGACATAACTCCCCGCCATTACAGTCTCAACAACCTTATCAGAGGACTCCATGTTTTTGTTTTTTTCTTTCACTCTGTGTGCTTTTTGTAAGTGACGATGAAAAGCCTTTGGGAATGAATGCAACTCGTTTATATTTATATAGGGAGATGGGCTGGTTTTGGGGCTTGGGCCGGGTTGTGGGCCTTGTGACTGAATGAAACGAATATTCATGGGTAAAGTTTATAAATCCTCGTAGGTTTAATTTAAAATTGCTAGGATACTTTGGTTGTTTCTCGTGTGCCCTCAGATTAATTTAATTAATAAGTGGATTAAAATATTAATTGTGTGTATTAACGGATACGTACTATAAGCGTGGGAGGCCTTTTCTCTACTTCCAACACTAGCTAGGGAACAATAATAATAATAATAATCATAAGAAAGAACTGTTTTTTTTTTTTAAACTAATCTTTTGAAACATGTCATCAACTAGCAAGATTTGGATTTTGTAATTATTCGTTCTCTAATTTTAGTTATTTGATTTGCTGTTAAGCATCAAATTATCTTTAATAGATAAAATGAAAAGGAATGGAATTGTAACTTTGATTGAATTAGATGCCATATACCTATTTATAATAATTACATAATTATCCTATTATATGCCAAACTATATTGTTCAAATATATACAATAGAGATATATGTTAAAATGAAATCTGAATGTGTATTAATATCCACCAATGCACTTAAGCAAATGAGTAATAAGTTTAACCATTTTTTGTTTTCCTTTTAGGAAAATGAGGGTCCTTGGAGGGAAACAAATAGGAGTATTAAAAAAGAAATGAAAAGAGGAGTGAATGTGTGGAATTATGAGAAACTGAGAAAGCAGACCAAATGATTGCAGCCAAACAGGCGTGATGGCTTTTTAATAAGAATAAAGTTACTTTTACATCGGGGGCAAAATTGAAATTGCACATTGTACTGAATTTGAATGTACTGAAAACAGTGTTATTTTCACATGGATGATAATTGGATATAGACAAGCATGTAGTATTAGTTTACACTTAATATCAAAATTTTAAAATAAGTACTAAATACCAGTCTCTCCATTTCTTTCTAATTCTCATTTTAGAGTTTTTTAAATTAAGAAATATAAATATTTAATTAATACATTTTTAATTAATTAATAATATTTTAATTAATTCCTCATTTGCTTTCCTTCTAATTATTTTACTACTATAAACTAGTTTATTAATATAAGTGTGGACTATAAATTATTGTTGATTAAGTAATTCATTGTGCCACGAGACTGATGTCAATTTTTTTTTTTTATATTACATTTTGATTCAGTTACTGTTTCATTAAGAGTCAATGTCATACAAAAATTTCAAGAACTCCCTAAATCAATAAGACTCCACCTTGTTTATTGCTTTGTTATGTCCAAGTAAGTACAACCAGCGACAACTTTATGTTCGTTCTTTTCCTTTTTGTTTCCAGCCCAATTAATTTCAATCGTGATTTTGATTCTATTATTATAATCTCTGTGTTTCTCAATACCGATTACAAAATTCTTGTGAGGTTATATTTGGAATAAAGGACCTAAATGCAAATATATAAAAACGCTTTTACAAGAGGCCAATGTTCATACCTCTTTGTTGTAAATTTAGTTTATTTTTACCTATAAAAAAATCATTACAAAATCTAATGTTGTGTTAAAAAAATTTACAAAGCATAGAGGAAAAGATTAGGATTATTATTATTTCTATATTCTTTTACTTTCGTTTTTCCTTGATGTTTTGTAAATTTCTTTATTCAAATTAGTTTCCCTGTTTCTAATTTAGAGGAATCAATTTCACTCTAATTTCGTAAAAAAACAATACGATGACATCATTAAAGCTCTACTCAATGACCATGATTGCCCTCAACAATTCCCCAAATCTTTTCAGATGAACCCTTTTTTATTCTTTATTTATGGAAATCGAACATGTTACCCATACGGGTCATCGATTAATTTTAATGAAATGGCCATATACCATAATGAGTTTGTTTTCTTGCAATAACAAGATATCATAAAAATCTTATGCTAGTTGAGAACATCAACATAGTGATGATGAGATTTGTTGGGTTTGTCATTATTTTACAATAGCAACTGGGACCAGAAACATTCTCTGAATATATTTGTCTCCCTTTGACTGCCTCTGATACAGTCGTCCATTTCTTTGAATTTGTAGTTTTATTTTTGTTTTTATTTATTTCTTGACCATATTCGCCACTTTTAGTGCTTTTTTTTTTTTTTTTTTTTTTTTTTAATATAGGATAATTAAAAAGAATAATCTCATCTTTTAAAATTACAAATTTCGGCTCTTGAGGTTTATATTTACAACAACAACAACAATGCTAAGGGCATTTGTAATTTAAAACAACTAATGGAAGATTTTATATTACAATTATTCTGAAAAAAGACAACATATGGCTAACAATAATTGGACCAAATTTATATGTGTTTGACTATAACGCGAGTCTCAAATATTATTTGACCAGCCCACCTTATTAGTTCATCTCGCTCCATCGGATGCCTAGGGCTTATGTTCATATAATAGAAATGATAAAAGTTTCTTGTATGGTCAATTTTTTCTCATCCTTAATATTCTCCTTTTCTAGACAAAAAAAATCCATGGGCTTTCATGTCTTAAATAGTGAAGCACCTTTTTCTTTTACATATTCCCCAAAAGCCATGAAATCTAGCATTTACATGCACTTCATATGTATAATGTAGAAATGGCATACAATATTATAGTTATGGTATACTATTATGAATCTCATATGAGAAAGTTATACTTATTTATCGATCTTTAATGAGGAACAAATTAAATGACACTTCAAGAACAGAATTTATGATTGTATACATATTATATCTATGACAAATTAAAGTGTACACATATAATGTGTGTTGGATTTAAGTATATGCATAATTAATCAAAGCATCATCATATAAATGATATAACAGGCTAGTTAAAGACGACCTAATTTGTGGTTCGGCCTAAAAGATTTTGTACATAATTGATTACACAAAACAAGTCGGGCTAGGCTTTTGGGGGTATTTCATGATTGGAAGAGATAAATAGCCCGGCCCAGCCTAGCCAAATTTCTATCATGGACCCGGTGAGCTCGGGCCATGATCGGATAGAATCGTCATTTTTCCACCTTTACCTTATGTTTAACAGGGAGTTAAATTTGAAAGATTGAGTTTATGCTTTATTTTCCAAAGCCTATATTACACTATATTAATCAATTTGAGTCTGAGGGTGTATTCATTTGTAACTTTTATAGACATTTTAAGATTTGTTTCACTATAAGATTTGTATGGATTTTTTTTTTTTTATTTTTATTGATTTTACATATTTGTTGGGAGTTTATAAAAGTTTTGTGAAATCTCATGTTTAAAGATGGGATTTGGTAGTGGGATTTTGTATGTATAATTAACTTAGAAGTTTAGGAAAATCCAGTCAAATTACAAATTCAAAAAGTATTTGACTTTTTAAATACCTCATGATAATTTAAGAATTCAAAATATCTCAAATGAATACCTTGAGACTTTTATGGACATTTAATAATCCATTAGAAATTTCAATTAAATACCTCAAGATTTTTATAAGTTTTAAAATGTCATAGTTAAATACATCAAGATTTTAAAAATCTTAATATGTCTTTAAAAGTCCTACATGAATACACCCCCTAAATAAGTAATATTTATTCCAATTTATTCAAATTATTGGTCATTTTTGGTGGTATTTGATCATTTTAACACGGCATGCTTTGACAGCATGTAGGTCAGTAATTTGAAGAGAAATGCATTTTGTGATCATTGAATATTTGAAATGATTTCATTAGCAAAGGTTTTGCTGCGTTAGAAATATAAATGCAGAATAATTAAACCCAAGTAATTTATATCAATAAGCATTATGATTTTGAGTCCTCTCCGTGGCCCATTTGGTGGGAGGCGTAATGAGTTTTTAGAGGAATGACTAAAGAACAAAATCATGGTACATGTTGCATGTGATTTAATTGAAATAAACTCATAACCATAAGAGACATTCTATAATCAAAGACTATGACCATGTTTTGGTTGCTATATGTAACTAAAATCGTAGCTTGAACAAGAAATTAGCGGAAATGTAACTTTAAAAAGTCGGATCTGTATAAAAGTGTTGTGTTCTGGATGTTTTTGTGTAATTTTTGTTAATTATTTTTGGAAATGAGATAGGTAGAATAAATGGGAGAGATTGATAATAAAGAGAACTGTGGAAAAGAAAGGTTAAGGGGCAAAAATGAGATTGCTTCAACTAGTTTGCCTTTTTTTTTCTTTCAATTGGTTCAATGGGAACTCATGGCTTATTTATAGTAAACATAAAAGGCCACAATTTTTTACTCTGATATACTTGAACCATTACCCAAGTCTTTCATCGAACACTATTGAACTTGGCCCAAGCCTTTAATCGAATATTATTGAACTGTGGCTAAAGTCCATTAATGCTACTTTGAACTTGGCCCAAGCCTTTCATCGAATATTATTGAACTGTGGCTAAAGTCCATTAATGCTACTGTAATAAAAAACAAGAATTAATGACGAGTAGTTGTATGCATTTTGGTGCACTCTGTTATATGCACTTGTAAAACTTTATTATCAATTAATGTAATAATATATGATAGTTATACACGATGATATGTAACGAAATATTAGAATTTAGGGTTAATTTTTTTAATTTTAGGGTTTAATTTTCTATTTTTTTACTTAGTTTTCTATTTTAGGGTTTCAACAAAAATCTATCATTTTACCAGTTATATGTGATGATACGTGTAAGTTATATGTGATGATATGTGATAGAAATTTAGGGTTTAGAGTTTAATATTCAATTTAGGGGTTTGATTTTCTATTTTGGGGCCTTAGTTTCCATTTTAGGGTTTAATTTTTTCGTTTTAGGTTTATTATTTTCATTTTAGGGTTTTAAATCTAAATTTAGAATTTCAATTATTGTGATAATATGTATCATTTATACGTGATAATGTGTATTAATTATATATAACAATATATATCAATAACTACAAAAAAAAAGCAGATTTTCGAGGGAAAACCCGAGGGAATTGACTTCCCTCGGAAAGTTCCGAGGGAAATACCAAGGAATCCAGAATTCCCTCGGTATTTTCCGAGGGAAGGCGATTCCCTCGGAATGACCCTCGGAATTCTGGCGCCATTTTTCCCCGCCATGATTTTCGAGGAAAAAAATCGACGAATTTGCGAGGGACTTTATTCCGAGGGAATAAATCCCTCGAAATGTTTTTATTTTATTTTTTTTAATTGAAAAGCTTTTGAGAGAATACGATATCCCTCGAAATGAAATCGAGGGAATCCAAAATCCCTCGATTTATTTTTTATTTTTTTAAATATTAATTAATTCCGAAATAATTCCGAGGGAAATTTAATTCCCTCGAAATTTTAATTAAAATTTTAAAAAAAATAAAAAAATATGAGGGGTGCGTCTCGTCATCGTGGAACCACGGGGTCTATTACTCAGATTTTTCTCCAATAAATTCAAAATCAACAAAAATCACCCCTCTTCACCGTACAGAAAGGATGGAAGGAATTTATAGAGAGCGTCACTCGATAGGCTTCAGATACTTCTTAGTGTTTGAATACAATGGGAAGTCAGAGTTTAATGTCGTCATATTTGATAAGTCTGCTGTTGAGATTAACTATCCGATCGGCTAGAGATAAAAACGAGCACGTGCGTTTAGGACGCATTTTCTATTTTTTTTCGATTTTAGATGAATAATGGATAAAAACCGAAAAAATAGAAAAAATAATAAAAAATAGAAACAAGACCCAAGAAATTACGAGCGGGGCGGGGAGGGTTGCGCCTCGGCGTCCCGAAAATAAACCCTATTCTTTTTTTATTTTTTCTATTTTTTCACATTTTTTTTTATTTTTTAAAAATTACGAGGGAATCAGAAATCCCTCGGAATTTCGAGGGAAATAATCACTCCAAAAACCGAGGGATTACTATATTCCCTCGGAATTCCGAGGGATTTCTGATTCCCTCGAAATTTTCAAAAAAAAAATGTGAAAAAATAGAAAAATCATAAAAACGAAACCGATCCTATCATCTTAGGCACTTGGGGTGGTTTTGACCCCAAATTCGATCGAAGAATACCAACGAGCACGTGCGTGTCCACACGTGTCGTGGGATTCGACCAACAACAAGATACGATCGATCGATGAACTCCTTCAGTTGAAAACGCGAAGCGACGTAGCGTCGTGATTTTTCCATATTGGAGGAGGGGTGCGTCTCGGCGTTGTGGAACCACGGGGGTTAGGCGTCGATCGTTTAGGACGTGTTTTCTATTTTTTTTCGATTTTAAATAAAAAAATAGAAAAAAAACTCGA
Source organism: Phtheirospermum japonicum (assembly GCA_014905375.1). Taxonomy (NCBI): domain Eukaryota; kingdom Viridiplantae; phylum Streptophyta; class Magnoliopsida; order Lamiales; family Orobanchaceae; genus Phtheirospermum; species Phtheirospermum japonicum. Next base: position 427,861 of record BMAC01000178.1, read on the forward strand.
AAAATAGAAGAATTCGTAAAAAATAGAAACCAATCCCACCATTTCACGACCGGGGCGGGGAGGGGTGCGCCTCGGCGTCTTGGAATCACGGGCGTCGGGCGTCGATCTTTCCGCATGCGTTTTCTATTTTTTTTCGATTTTAGATGAATAATGGAAAAAACCCAGAAAAAATAATAAAAAATAGAAACAAGACCCAAGAAATTACGACCGGGGCGGGGAGGGGTGCGCCTCGGCGACCCGGAAATAAATCCTATTTTTTTCTAATTTTTTCCATTTTTTCCTATTTATTTCGATTTTTTTTATTTTTTGAAATTTTCGAGGGAATCAAGAATCTCTCGGAATTCCGAGGGATATTTGAAAAAATCCCTCGAAATTCCGAGGAATTTTTGATTCCCTCGAAATGTTTTAATTAAAAAAGGAACAGACCGAGGGATATTATTTCCCTCGATTTTCCGAGGGACGGCATTCCCTCAGAAAATTTGACCTAATTGAAACAGCGGGCACGCCCGCTGTTGTCATTTGAGAAAATTTAGAACGGAAACAAAAGAGAAGGAGAAAGAAGAGAAAAAAAAGAAAGAAAAAGAAGCTCACCGTCGCCGCTCGTAGCCCTGCCGCCGCCGCTCGGAGCTTATCGCCGCTCGCAGCCGTCGCCGTTCGTTCTCCAGTCTCGCCGCCCGCAGCCCGCAGAAGGTTGCCGCTCGCCGCCGGCAGCCCGCAAAGAAGAGAAAAAAAAAGAAAGAAAAAGAAGCTCACCGTCGCCGCTCGTAGCCCTGCCGCCGCCGCTCGGAGCCCATCGCCGCTCGCCGCTCGCAGCCGTCGCCGTTCGTTCTCCGGTCTCACCGCCCGCAGCCCGCAAAAGGTCGTCGCTCGCCGTCCATCGCCGCCCTCCGTCCGTCGCAGCCCGTCGCCAATGTAAGTTTTTCAGTTTTTTATATTATTTATATGTATTAGTTTCATTTTTAATTTGTAATTATATATCAATTTAGGGTTAGATTTAGGAATAATTTTAGGGTTAATTTATAATTAGGGTTAGTTTTAGGATTAGGTTTAATTATGGTCAATTTAGGAATAATCAATTAATTAGGGGCCAATTTAGGAATAATTACACTATTAGGGGTCAATTTAGGTATAATCAAGTAATTAGGGGCCAATTTAGAAATAATTACACAATTAGGGTTCAATTTAGAAATAATTAGATAATTAGGATTCAATTTAGAAATAATTAATTAATTAGGGGCCCATTTAGGAATAATTACACTATTAGGGGCCAATTTAGGAATAATTAGATAATTAGGGTTCAATTTAGGAATAATCAAGTAATTAGGGGTCAATTTAGGAATAATTACACAATTATGGTTCAAATTTAGGGTTTATTCACCCATTATATTGTATATATATTGTTCATGCATGGTAGGCCGTGGTGATCGGCCGGGATTTAAAATAAATTTGTATATATATTGTTCATGCATGGGAGGCCGTGGTGATCGGCCGGGGTTTATATATAATATTGTCATTGGTGTTGTTGGTTGTATACCGTCGGATGTTGACGTGGGTTACGGCGCCGGCCGGGAGGTTTTGTCCCTCCAATACCGGGGTTTCAAATCTTATTTTTAAAAACGTGATAGGGTGTCACGTGATTTTATTTAAGTTTTCAAAATATTTTTAGAAAAATGTGACGGTGGTAATTGCTTATTTGGAACCTTGGCGAAGTGACGCGATGCATATAAATCACTTGTTTTAGAATTAATATCATATAGAAAATCTTGCAACGAAGTTTCGAATTATTTCAATATTCCTTAGACCCGTCTGAGATTTAGTATCAAATATAGAGTTTGATACTAAATTTTGAATTATCCCGTTTTTAAACAGTTTGAGAATATAACTTGTAGTATGGTTATCTTATGTGTATKTTTTTTTTTTTAGTTTTGAAATTTCGGTTTCTACATCTCTCTAATTGTTCTCGGGTGCACTGAAATATACGTGCACTACGAGAACTGGGGGGAGATGCTGCCGAAATTTTGAATCTAAGAAAAATACATATGTTAAGATAATACATACTACTAAAATGTCATGTTCTTGAATGGGATAGAAGCCTTAGCAAATATAACTCGAATTCCCCATTCTTCTCGTAATGCTGGCGAAGTTTTGCCACCTTCTTTGATTCTAAAACACGCTTAACACTCAAAAATTTTAGGATCGTAAATGATCGTAGTTGGATATACAAACGGAATATTTTCGGATTTCAAGAACACGCTTAAGACTCAAAAATCTGACAATCGTGCAATGTTAGGATGAGTTCCGATCGTAGTTGGATGTACGAGCGAATCGAAGAAGGCTATTTATCCTCAAAATTCACGGATGGACTTGAGAGTTTTATTGAATTTGCGTAAGCGAATTTCGCTCACAAGGACGGACAGAGACTGAAATGTCCTTGTAATCGTAGCAGATGTAGGAATAGAATCTACCTGAATTGAAAATTCTAGTTGAATACAGGAGCGAGAGACGGGTTCGCCGGCTACGTGCTACGATATTTTTAAACGCACGCACCAAAAGAAAGACGACGCGTTTATCGATAGGAGATCTAGTCTTATTAGTGTGAGTCTCTCTCTTATTTTTAACTTATTCTTTGATTTTAACGTAAAATTTTAATAACGAGTTGTATTTCAGGAGAAGTACGAGCAACATCTGACCCAAGAACAGGAACGTGCGTCTTCCAAGGAGGAGAGTAACGAGGCTGACCAGGACCAGGTTTTCTTCGGCATCGCCGAGTTGAGCAAGGGACGACTTTACGGCACCGGTGCGTATGGGAAGATTGTGGCTGCTGCGAAGGGTTTATTGAAGGGAGGCTCTTCCACCTCCTCCCAGGCTGATAGGAGCCAGATCAGAGAGCTCGAGGCGCAGGTCGAGGCTCAGAGGGCGCAGCTCAAAGCGTTGCAGCAGCAGGCAGCCGAGGAAAGGCGACAACGTGCGGAGGAGGCAGCCAAGGAAAGGCGACAACGTGCGGAGGAGGCAGCCGAGGAAAGGCGACAACGTGCGGAGGAGCGCCGGCAGCAAGAGGACTTTCAGGCGCGCATGGCTGCCCAGATGGCACAGATGGCTGAGATGTATGCTCGTGTCAAGCAGCAGTTGCCCCCTCCCCATCAGCAGTAGCAGTACCCCCCTCCCCATCCATAGAACATTTTTACGGTTCATATAAACTTTGTTACTGTGTCGATTGAACGCATGTAATTATTCTTAAATTTTCAAATATTTTTTATAATGATTGGTTTATTTATTTGTCTTTTTTTTTAATTACTTTTTTCAAATTTTTGGGAATTTTAATAATTGAACAGGCATTAAAATTAAAAATTAATTAAAAAAAATTAAATCCGAGGAAAATCCCTCGGAAAGTAAAAAATATTAAAAAAAATAAAAACAAAACTGAGAGAATAATTTCCCTCGAATATCACTCGGAAATAGAAAAATTTGAGGGGCAACAAATCCCTCGAAATACCGAGGGAAAAATGATACCTCGGATTTCCGAGGGTTTTGTTTCCCTCGGAAATATAAAAAATCCGAGGGAACCATGCCCTCGGATTTCCGAGGGATTGCACGGATAACACTCCGAGGGAATCTATCCCTCAGAATTCCCTCAGTTTCATATTTCCGAGGGAAATATTTCCTTCAAAACAAAATTCCGAGTAGGGTATTTTCGAGGGAAATATTCCCTCGATTTATCCAAAACCGAGAGATTTTCCCTTAAAACTGAGAGAAAAATCTCTCAAAAATTGCCTTTTTTTTTTGTTGTGAATTATATACGATTAAAATTAAATTAATTTAATTTAATGGGTGTTCACAACGTAATGACTCGTTGTATGTACATGACAAAAAGCTGACATTTAAAAGTTACACGAGCTCACGACATGTAATTAAATAATGGTTTTTTATTAAAGTACGTTTTAGTTAATTTAATAGGATAAGGTAAAATTTTAAAACAGGAAAGAACCAATGCAAATTATTGCGTTAGTATTGCCTTGTACTTCTAAGCGTTTGGAAACAATAAAACAAACCCTGCTGGGCTAAAAGTAGAGAACCTATTATAGTACTTACTGGGCTAAGCTAATGGCATTCTTAGGCGACAAATGGTCCATGGTCTATTTCACTTTAAGAATTGTTGGGCCGTTGTATCCGTTTTGTAGCTTCACTATCATCAAAATCCAAATGCAGCGTTTTCTTATCCGCATAATTTTTTCTATTTAAAAAAATATTATTGAATAAATTGATTTATATAATTTTATTGTATCTTTATACATCTTTATTACTCACTCAATTATTAACACATCCATAAAAATCACAAAATTACTACACATATTTATTTATACATGAATATATATGATATTATTATTATTTTTTAATTTTTAATACTTTTTTCTTTCGTATCCTTATTGTTACTTGTAATTCGAAATTCCAAAAAATTCATCAAAATATTTGCGGTCGTGGTATACCGAAAATGAAAGGGAATTTACTTGGTTGTTCGAAAACTGAAGAAATTTGAGGCCCTGGTCTACCGAAATATAAAGCAATTTTCGAACCTGATAGACCAAAGATTGTCTATATTTTCAGCCACTATTAACTGAAAATCGTCTATATTTATAGCCACCGGTGATTGCTCATATTTTCAGCCCTGTTGGCTGAAAATTGTCCATATTTTTAGTCAGTGGTGACTGAAATTTGTTGCAATATTCAGCCACTAAATGATGAACAATATACATAATTGGACCTACATATTTTGCCAATTTGTCTTCTTTTTTATTTTTTATTTTTTATCTTTAAAATTATACTCTAGATTAGGGAGACCTTCTGATAAATTCTCAAAGGCAAGCGTAAAGATGACATCAACTGAATATATAACATAAACTCTTGAAAACAAAAATTTATAATAAGAAAAGGCAAAATGATAATATTCTATACATTTGATTTAGATGTTTTCTTTCGCAACATCCTTGTTATTTGGGCACTGTCAGCCCGAGTTTTAGTCTTTATTCTCTTAGGGCCCGTTTGGTTGAATGGATGGGATTGGACCAATTAGTCCAGCCCCATGGGATTGCACTATTTGGATTACAAATGTCTCATGTTCGGTTAGAGTGATAGGTGGTATTGAAACTATTTGTATTCATGGACCAATGAGATGTTTGGTTAAAATGATAACCCGGATAATTGCACAATTTACTGGATTACCCTCGCCATTTTTCTGAAGATATGATTGGGGATCTCGAGAGTCAAAGTTATTTCCTCTATATGCGCTAAGTATTGGTCCTCTGCCAGACGTTTGTCCACGATCAACAAAGCAAGACGGCGGCGGTGGTGAGAGATCCGCGTCCTCGTCCAAAGGTGAGTACGCCGCGCTGTCTCCCTTTTTATAAGATTTTCGGTAGAAAATCAAATGCCGTCTCCTCTATTATCGAAATCCATGGGAGGGTTGTAACTGATGATTGGGTAGTTGTTCGTTTAAACCCATGTGTGTTTTATGTTCAATGCCAATACGATTTTGTGGTTCTAGGTTCCAGAATCGCGTCGATTGTAATTTTCGTTTAACTGATGATTGGGTATTTCTTCGATTTTAACGATGATTGGGTATTTGTTCGTTTAAATCCATGTGTGTTTTATGTTCAAAGTGAGAATACGATTTTAACGAATTAGGTTCCAGAGTCGCGTCGATTGTAATTTTCATTTGCGGCGCCAACTAACGTTGCACGGTGAAATTCTAGGGTTTCAGATTTTGGGAATTTCATTACATTACCCAATGTCCGTCCCTTTATTTAATGGTTTTTCATTTCCATAATTTGTTGTCGCTTCACTCTTGATAGTAGTGATTGTTTTGTTACCTTTATCTTTTCCACAGTGGCCGATAAACTTGTCAAGAAATGGTTTCGAGTCGGAGCTCGTCCGCGTCCCAGACGTACATCATGCCTTCCTCCTGTAAGACCTGCAACCTGGAGCTCCCAACTAAGTGTTATTGTGGTATGGCGGTGAGGGTCCTGCTCTCGAAGACAATGCGGAATCCAAATCGCCGTTTTGTCTCGTGTCCACAAAGGGAGGTAAATCCGTAATTCCTGTGCTGTAGTCAATATTTCTCTATCTTGTTGATTTGTATTTAGTACCTAATTTGAAATTTAGTACGTACGAGTAGCTGTTCGTGGTTGCATGGTCTTCGTTTTCTCAATCGTGAGGGGGACGGGGTATGAAATTCATATTAAGTGTACTACAATCAATAGTTATTACTTGAGGTGCTTTGTTTTCGAAGTTCCATTTGTGTCCAATCCACGGTTCGCAATATCAACGTGAGTTCGATGGATTCAATTACACGCATCTTCGTTTTGCAGGATGACCGATGCAAGTTCTTCCATTGGCTTGATCCACCGGCCGACGAGCATAACGGAGACTCGAATGAGTCGTTACAAAGATGTGTGCTGAAGTACAAGGCAGAGTTGGATGTTTGTCGGGCGCATCTGGTACGGGCTTCACGTCTCACTATCCTTTCCTGGAGCGTAACCTTGATTGCGGTTATATGTTGGTTCGGGTTTTGCAAGTTACATTGCCATTCCGGTGGAGCAGGTGGCGGTTTAAGGAAGGCGTCGTAGGCACGTTGTTTGTTGTATGTACTGAAACAACAAGATACTCCTTTCGAGCAGTTAATACTTTTGTAATGTATTTGTTGAGATGTACGTGCTTCTTTGTTATTGCTGTCGAGTACGTAAGCTCCCGAATTGCTGTAGTATTAGTTACGTGGGACTTCCAAATAACGTACTTGTGTATTCGTCTTTATTTCATTAGTAGTTATTTACTATAGACCAAATAACTCATGGTTACTGTAGCAATTTGAGATCCATATTTAGGGTGATTAATTTTCATCTGATTTATGGTGGGAATTGTGTGGCATTTTGTCCTTTTGTGGGGGTAGTTACGCACTGCTTCATGCAATGCGGTCCGGGACGCACGTGATTCGTTTTTGGGGCTAGGACCAAAAAGGCAATTTGGACTCCTCCATAAAAGCTATACATTGACAAACATACAGCCGTATACCTTCACGTGATAAGTAAAGCACCCTTTTCCATTGTAATTCTCGAAAACACCTGTGTCCAAAAAACTACTATGTCGAACGGCTATCTAATTTACCCGGTGCATCAGTCCGAGTATTTTTACACCGCTCGTTGAACTGAGGAAGTCGACAAGTTTTTCATAAACCTGTTGGTCGACCAACGCAACCTAGTCTTGTTCAAGCCCGGATGTGTAAACACAACGTCCATACAGTTCTGTGTATACACTCTGAATATCGAATTTAGGACGAACTTCAGCTACGGCATCTGCGTCGACCGGCTCACAGTTATCCAAAACCGGTATCGAGTGTTTCGATGGATGCTCCGTCAATGCCATGTGAAGCGCTGCGAGGAGACCGACCTGATATGTGCACCATACGAGGTGTGGGAAGACATGTTTGAGGTTTGAACATTGGCAACCTATCTTATTTACGTTGTTTATTCATCATATCTGTATGTACTTATTATACGTTGGACATAGGAATTAACCTCACACCAAGATCATCACATTTATTTCTTGGTGTACAGAAGGAACCATTCTACATTGCCTACCAAGAGCATGGGGACCCCTGTTGGGATGACCTACGTACCTTGTTCGACGGATTATACGGATCACGGCCAAACCCAAACGACGTCGTTATCGACCTCAGCTCTCAAGTTCAATCATCCCGCGTCGCAGCTCTGCCCCCAAACCCTACGACCGTTCCTCCGACAATGCCAAACAACGTTTTCCAGTACTCTTCAAGTGGAGCACGTTCCTTGCGTCTTATGTGTGACCAACTCGCTGGTGGCTCCGGTTACACGTCCAAAAGTTCGGTCAACCAACCGGTTGCCTCACCGGAGCATGAGTCAAGCTCCTGCATTTCTGGTACGAGGTAACCCGCCCCCCTCCCCCGACCACCGCGGCGTTACAAGCCATCACCATGCAAGGGATCGAACGTATTTTGAAGTTAGGTCGTCACCCGTTGCTGAGTACGTCAGATGTACTTCTCATTTGTGTCTATTTTTTGGTTGTTTTAAAATAAATCGTAGTGCTTGTTTGTTGTATCGTTCCTAGGGCATTTGTGCGCATGGACATTTTGTTATAGATATTATCCATGCATGGGGTAAAAAGACTGCTCAAGTCCTTTTTATAATTTCACTGTTGGCTTTGTTTTTTATTTTTCAAATGTTATCATATCTTTCTCTTATTTTCATGTTTAAAAACTTTTCTTTTTTCTATTTTTTATTTGCTTGTTACGCGTCTATTTCGACCAGTTTATAGGTACATTACATCTGCCAACTAAATGGCCGGGGCATCACCCAACTAAAAATGTCGTGAACCTATTCACACCAGTCACTGTATATTTTTTTTACTATCACTTGAGCTTCTCTGTTTGTTGACAAAAACGAATAATGTAAAATATGCAGTGGTTAAATGAACACAATATTAATTCCGGCAGGAAATCCTTTGATTAAAACCCAAACGAACACTTGGAAACGCCTGTTACATGAACTGGTGGAATAAATATAACACGATAACCTGGAGCTAGACATAGAGGACCACTTAAAGACACACACATAATACTACAAAACACAAACATCACAAGATCACAACAATTTAACAAACAATATACGTACGAGACTCGGTAATATTAAATTGACCCACCAAGCCTCAATCAATCACGTCAGACTTGGCTTCATCGTCGCTTCCATCACCGGGTTCCTGTGGTTCTTCGTCGGAGGACAGTTTGTCAATGACCTCGTTAACCATCGCGGACAGACGGTCGGCGTCCAGCTTGTCTTCATCGGATGGCAAGTTTTCTTTGTTGTCTGAATCGTCGCTATCGTCGATGATCAGAGGATGCTCCGGGCTGGAACCCGGGCTACGGGGGTCCCATCTGAGCCAGGCCCAGACTGCTCTTGCCCGCATGCTCCTTGTTCTCACCATGGTCTTCGTCCTGCTTCTGCTATTTACAGAAAAACCTAGAAAAAGCCAGATATAGAAAATGTAATTCATTAGGGTTGCGTGATTGCCTTTTTATAAAGCCATATGGTTGGAAGGGGGGGTAGGTCGTTTCTTTAATGCACACCTAAACCTAATTATATGATTGGCGTTTTTTCTGCCGAAGTAATTACAAGTTAAGTGAAGGCAAAGTAAATACACCCTAAACCCACCCCCTAATGATGAACCTTTTGGAAGTGATGCTTGTAACGTCACATCAAAAAGAAATTTTTAATGGAACCATTTTTGGGAGAGGCCTGTCAGAAAGAACTATTTGCAACTGTTTGGTGTCCGGAAAGTACAATAATGGCTCGTATTGACAAAATTAGCTTAGCCATAAGACATCTCTATACATATTGTTTGTAATATATATTGTTTGTAATTTAATGTAATTTAATTTTATGTAATACAGATATATATATATATATATATATATGTATATATATATATATATATGTATATATTTTGTATGTTATCCTTTATATCTTTTACAATGTGGAATTTAAAAATTAAAAAATTTACACATAAAATTTAATGTTTTTAATTTAATTTACTCATATCCAAATATATATTTTCTTTTTGTATTTTCTCTAATAAAAAATATTTTTAATTCTTATAATGCTTGAGTGATAAAGCGAGATAATAATTAACTAAGATGTATTTCACAAATTAAGATAGTGGTTATTATTAAACGATAACGGTTAACGCACAACGATATGATATTATTATTACAAATTGAATAGTGATTGTCATGTTCGTAACACTGAATAATAATATAATAATATTTTTTTATTAATATTATTATTACATAAAATATTAATAAGCCTACACATCAAATTAATGTTTATTTGATCTTTAGCCAAATATTTTGTTACCTACCCGTGTCCCCGCATATTCCAAAGTAGCATGTCATTATTTTTGTGCAATTTTTAACCGTAAGACACTCCCAAACTATTGAATTGAACGGCTGATTAATTTTGCCAAATAATCGGTCTGTGCGACCAACTTGTAGCAATGTCCGATCTCTTTTGCAAGGCTTGTATGTCATTGGTCCAAATAAAGTGGCGAGTGTCGACAAGATCTTATAACAAGAATACCTCTAAAACAAATGTAAACATAAAAGCAATCCGTTTTGGTCCGCGAATGTACCATGCAATATAATATTAGTTTCAAACACACACAAACGGGTTACCAGAAACAGTAATTAAACCCGATAATTAAATCCATAAACAAGGTTTGGGAGGTACAAGGGTTAGATTCGACCATCAAGCAGCATCTTCACCATGATCGTCTTGTTATCGTCGTCGAGGCTGAATAAGAGATCCGCGTCCTCGGCGCTACTGCAGAGTTTTTTTGACACGGCCAGCTTATCTTCAACACCAAGAAAGGACATCTTACCGAGCGCATTGAATACCGAGATCCTCTGTTTTTTTGGCATCCTGATGATACCCAATTCGCTCTGCGATATCCCCGAGGTGACTGTCGGTTTTCTCGCATAAACCTTCAAGTAGGCTGTACATACGCTCCTGTAGTGTATCCGGATCACTCGTTATTTTTCTTTTTCCCTTTCGGGCGGAAGAGCTGCTCTCGCAAGGCCTACGACTTCTAGTCGCGCCTTCGGCGGTTGGACTACCACGATCGGAGATTGCCGGGACATCATTTTCTTGATCGTCCATCTGAACCGGGTTAGGGGGTATGTCGTTCACCGCATCAGTGAATGCCTGCGCGTATTCGCTGGTCGCCCGGTCCTTGCCAAAAATCTCACACCAGTCACTGTACAACGGCCACGATTTGAATCGCATATTTTTCGCGTTGGCGTCCTCCTGCATCACCGTTGTAGTAGACATGAAATTAGGAAAGTGGTGAGTAAAGTGGACGTGCACAACAAGCTACATCTACAAGGGTTAGTAATTACTAAATTTTAACCATCTTAAGTGGTCACTGCATTTCCCATTCAATCAATAAACCTGGTGTAATTGCAAAGAAGAACCAAACCTTAAGGTACTGATTCCAGTGGGCATCATCCTTCACCCCCACGGTGTTGCTTGTGTCATTCCAAGAGAAGTCCGAACGAATGAGCATCATCGTAATCGAGCCGTAGTGCTTCTTCCACACGTGAATTTTCGAGCTTATGTGCGGCTCTGCTCTAATGTCTGTGCCCGGAAACACCCGGGCCATGGTTTGCTCGAGTATATGAGTATAAGCACTCCGAAACCAATTTTCACATTTCCACCCACGCACCACGAGGTCCTTCAAAGCATCTTCAAGCGCCTTCTCCTCGGTGGAGGTCCACACACGTCTCGTGGACCTGACCGGGTTCGACTTTCCAATGCTAGAGAAGGAATCCATAAACACCTACAAATGCCAGGTGGAGATCTGATTACTTATCAGTAAATATGTATTCAGGAGATATGCGCCAAGTTTTTAGGTGAACCTCATAACCAAAAAACAAAAATGCGTCACACATAAGTTAATGAAATTATGCGAGTAGTTAACATTCGTAACATACAATAGTTCTTCGTTGTCCTACGTTCCAAATAACTATGGATTAAGAAATTAATTCGGAACAATCTAACGAAAGAGTGGCAGTTTAAATAAGGAAAAAAATTCCGCTACGACAATGAAATTCCGCATCATTTTTATCTAACTACACTCGTGCTCCTCTCCACTCATTGTACATATTCATAGCCAACTCATCCCTCCAATTTGTCCACTCTTCAGTGGGTTGAACCTGATCCACAAACTCAGTCTGCTGCTCTTGAGCCAATTCATCGGCGGCATTGGGATCCTCTGACTCCAACGGGTCTACTTCCATCGCCGACCGAATAAAATTTTATAAGAGACAGCATGACATGATGATACGGTTCTGCGTGTGTATAGGGTAGAAAGCGCTGCTGCGTAAAATCGCCCACCTTTGTTTCAACAGACCAAAAGTACGTTCAATCACATTTCGTGCTCTCGCGTGCCTTAAATTGAATAACTCTTTGTAGTCTTGCGGACCAGAAGTATCATAAGACCACTCTTTCAAATGATATCTTACCCCTCGATACGGGGCCAGAAAACCCGGACCGTTGGCATACCCACAGTCACACAGATAGTAGTTTCCTGGAAAAGCACTCGTTAGTGAATTACAATACCGTTGAATTAAATTGAAGTAGACTTAGAAGGTCGGCCATACCGGAAGGGACCCTCAACCCATTTGGCCTACAAATGCATCACGCAACATCCGACTATCCGCTACTGACCCCTCCCTACCACTTAGTACGTAAGTAAAATGCATTTCTCGATCACATACGCCGAGCACGTTCACGACTACTCCTCCTTTGCGAGTTCTGTAACGCGGATGCATGGTCAATGGGACACGTATTGGAATATAGGTTCCATCCAAGGCTCCCAAACAACCCTACGAGATATGAAATCTTTTCCGGTCAGATGGTCGTTGGTTTAAATAATAAGCTAAATTAACGATAGCAAATAAAAGTAATCGCGAAATCAATTCACAACATATTTTTTATTCAGGAGTCTCACCTTAAACCACTTCCATGTTTCGTCTGTGCACAACTCGTCCACCGGCCTTAGTTCAGGTGCAAGAACAGTATGCAATTTAAGGACCGCGTCAAGGACGCGGTTGAAAGTAATGCTGATAGTGTGTCCAGACCGTAAGAAATTAAACTTTAATACGCGGTTTTTCTTATGATGTGCTAACACCTCCAGAAAGATCGCAACCATCTCACTAATCTGCACATTCCGACTACTAACTAAACCACCCACATTATCAAGTAGTACGCACAACCGACCAAAAGCATTTCTATCCATCCGTAGGTTGTCTATGCACGTCATGTCGTCTACGTCAACGAGCCGGCGCATCAAGCTTATTTGTCCGGGGAGCCTGTCGGCCATTCTGTAACGCACTCTCCCACGAACGCGTCGACCTTGGTGTAGTCGTAGAGTAATTGAGCTCAAATAAAGATTTATTAAGAAAAATATCAATTTCACCAAATTTACCACTTCTTCGACGATGATCGCCACCTGCACATCCTCCTCTATGGGGTCCATCCTAGGAAGCACAACTTAAGAGGGACGATTAGAGGCAGTTACAGTCTGTGGTTTTGGGAATTTGTGATGTTCTGACGTCACCGCAGAACATAAAATATCGACACAAATTTCTACGGCAATACTGAATCAAGAGGAAAAACAATTCAAAAATAAAAAATAAAAAATTCGCTATATCTATATATAAAAAAAAAAGGGACACAATGAAAATCGTACCGGAATAGTAGACAAACAAACCCCTGAACGGGTTCATCGAGAAACACACCCATTCCGGACCGTAGTTGGAGGCTAACATAACAGCACCACGAGAGTTGAAGGACTATATCCCAGCCCACCAAGACACACAAACATAATAAAAAAACACAGCTAAGATTCGATAAGTCTTTTCGATTAATCGACCAATCAAGTCAATTTCCGCTAAATAAAAACAAAATAAAGTGGCTCATGTTACACACACCCGTGGTGGCTTACTTGGTTGACTTTGGCGCTCCGATCTTCTGCGTAACCCGTCGCTGCCGGAGTTACCGCCTCTACTCACACAGATTGACGAAATTCGAATTGCGTGGAAATTTTAGGGTTCGTAATTTGTTTCTTACGAATTGCGTGGAAATTCGACTTTAGGGATTTAATTCCGTCTGAGCCTTCAAGATGTAATTACACCAACCCATAGGGACAATTATGTCATTTTTAATCACTGTTCAGGGACATAGACGTCATTACACAGCACAGATTAGGTTGGACAGATAAATCCCACCCATACCCCCCTGATTAATTATCAGCCGAATTCGACCATTTGTCACGGGCCTTCCTTTTTATCAAGGGCCGCTGACCTGAAAACCAAACGAAGGATTAGGGTGGATATCAGTCACAATCCCGTCCTATCACCCCAACCAAACGGGCCCTTAGCGTATATGATGGTGGGAGAATATGAGTGTGGAGGACTATAAAGTTTGGATAACTTTTGTGCCTATCGATTGAACGTACTCACCTTGAATAAGGCCCATCATCTTCAATCGATCTTTTTTAGCACACGGTAAAAAAAAAATAAAAATTGTTCGGTCCTTTATGACTGAAAATGACAACAATTTCGTCATTTGTGACTGAATGACACCCATTTTCGATTCTTGATTACAGAAAAGTACGTTGATTCGACCACTGATAAAATGATACTCATTTTCGGTCAGTGACTGAAAATAGTTGCTCGCCTAACATGGTGGAGGTCAGTGCGCTGGTGAGTGGTCGTCGCTTTGATGTTTTTGGGTGATATTGTTTACCTTTTTTTTTAATCTTCTTTCCGTTCTTTATTTTTCGTTCCCCTCCCCCCCCTAAATGGGTGTGGTTAATAATATGGATTTGATAATTAAATTTCAAAAGTAATTTATTATTGGTGCAGTTAGTAAAAAATAAATAAATCAAGTTCCAATGTTAAATGGGACGGCTATATCTTGGATGCCAATAAAACTGCCATTTTTTTAAATTGAAAGATCTAAACTGTGTTTTACATCTTTGAGTAAGAAAGCTGAAACCAAGTACAGGGTGTTGGGAAAATGAAATATTAAAATTAAAATAAGCCAAATTAATGGAGGAATTCTAAAAGTGTAATGAAAGAAATTAACCATTCAATTAAACTAAAACATCTTATCGTATTTGCAAATTGGCTCAGAATTAAAGCGATTTTTCATTTTAAAAATGTTGATTTGGTGATGTTCAAGTTGTTTTTGAAGAATCACTAAATAATTTTTTAAAAAATATTCTTCCAAAAAAAACCAAAAAAACAAAAATATTCCTAAACCCGACGGCAAGAAGTCACACCACTACTTTCCGACGCCACTCTTTGTTTCCTTCTTTTCTTTTCAAGTGTTTTCATCCTAATTCCCCATTGCCACCTTTTTTTTTTCTTTTTCTTTTTCTTTTATCATCTTATATTATCTTTAAATAATAATTATAATAAAAATAGAAAATAATGGAGAAAGCTAAAAAAAAACCTTGAAAAACCTGCAAGATCAGCCCCAGTTTCTGCTATCTTCCAAATGGATCGTCTTCTCTTCTCCGCCACTTTCCTCTCTCTACTTCTGCTCAACTTCTCTTTCTTCTCAGGTTTTTCCTTTTCCCTCAGTTTTTTTTAGTTATTATTTAGTAATTCTAATTCCAACCTAATTTCTCCAAGTTCTTGCTTTAATTTTTCCCCATTTCTTGAAATTCAAGCAGAGGTGGACTCAACGACGTTCAAGATAGTCAACAAGTGCCGGCGCACGATATGGCCTGGGATACTAACGGGCGCCAACCGGCCACAGCTCAACCCCACCGGCTTCGTTCTCCGGAGCGGCAAATCGAGAACCCTCCGCGTCCCGCCGTCGTGGTCGGGCCGGCTCTGGGCCCGAACCCACTGCTCCACCGATTCCACCGGCAGATTCTCCTGCGCCACCGCCGATTGCGGCTCGGGGAGGATAGAATGCGCCGGGGCCGGCGCTATCCCTCCCGCCTCGCTGGCGGAGTTCACCCTCAACGGCGACCAGGGCCTCGATTTCTATGACGTCAGCCTCGTGGACGGGTACAACCTTCCAATGCTGATTGTGGCCAGGGGAGGTACAAGAGGGGGATGCAGCTCGACGGGGTGCCTGGTGGATCTGAACGGCGCGTGCCCGAGGGAGCTCAGCGTGATGGCGCGTGGGAACGGCAGCAGGGAGGGCGTCGCGTGCAGGAGCGCGTGCGAGGCGTTCGGGGATCCTGTGTACTGCTGCAGCGAGGGTTACAATACGCCCGACACGTGTCACCCGTCGGCGTACTCGCTGTTCTTCAAGAGCGCGTGCCCACGCTCCTACAGCTACGCGTACGACGATCGGACGAGCACGTTCACCTGTGCCGGGGCGGATTACATAATCATTTTTTGCCCGTTGCCTTACACCAGGTAAAATTACAATCAAACCCTTGATTTTGGTTACATGATTAATTAGTGGGTTGTAATGTCTCATCGTGGACTGTTTCTACTTTTTATATTATTTTAAATACTAATTATTGAATAAAATCAAGTTGTATGGACTAGCATATTTATTTGGTAACATTTTGTTGAACATGTGGTGGTATTAAATCAACTATAGAATTTGAAACAATATTTATGGACTAGAATATGAAACAATATTTTCGTATTTTTAATTGTTTGTTAGCAACATAAAGTCTACGTGCCTATAGTTGCCTTGAAATAAGCCAAATAATCATAGATACTTTCATTTAAGATTCTCATCAATTCAAACTTCATAATAATAAGATTAAATTCATTGGATATAAGTAGACGTGTCAAGTAGATATGAAGGATGAAATCAATTATCATAGCTGCATTTTGTCTTTTGATGCTGAGTTTTATTTGATGGTTAACGAATCTTTTGTGACAAAATGAGTTTAAGTCCTGTGTTTAGTATCACCCCAAAATGTTTAATATCAAACTGGTTTTCATTTTACAAAACCTAAATTGTTGTATATTAACTTTCAACCGTACAATATTATCACCTTGATATTTGTTTTCATTTTACGAATTGCACCCTCTATAGGGGGGTATTTGTTTATTAAAAGCACAAACCTTAAGGGTGGGGTGTTTCTAATACCATCAGGGGTATTTGTAATTTTGAAAGATAAATGTGTATAAATACGCAACTTTTAATTTTGATTGGTCACAAAATTTTGCAGCGAGAAATTGCTGTCGGCACGAAAAGATACAGCAGAGTTGCCTCTGGTGAACAAATCTATGATGTACGTCGGGAGGCATCACACGCGCTTGTCATCTAGAGGTTTGAATTTTTTGCGCTCATTATTTTTTTTTTTATTATTATTTTTTTTTACCAACTAACAATAATCTTGGCGTGGACTATTTTTTTTTTTCAGGCTGATTCGACCCAGTGAATCAAATTACTAGTGTAGCTGAAAAGATTGAGCATTTTCGTGGATGGGAAGAAGGATGATACAAACATCTCTTTGTATATAGTAGAATTGCTGTTCGTCGGCATTCTTTGTTTCTTGGTCTGTATTTTCAATATTCCACTTTTGTTATGATTAGAGAATATGCTACTGATGGTTCGTGCTCATCTTTAGTCGCGGCTGTGCATTTGATTTTGTCGGTCCATGTTACATGGATTTTATATGTTGTAGGTAAATTTTGATCTGTGTCACGGGGACATTTTGGATCATTGTGTTGGGTTCCTGGTGAGATCTGTATAATAATAATAATGATAATTTTGCTACTGTTTGCTCTCTCATGTTTCATATATAAAATTGAAATTACGCTTTTCTGGCTTGCAGTGTTTTGTGAGGATCAAAATCAGAGTACATTTCCTTCACAGGCATTTCGTCGAACACGTTTCAAAGCATTTTGAAAAATTGTTGAGTTCTTTCATGTCTTTCGGTACTATGCATGGATGCCAAAATAACTGAACTGAATATATTATAAAGATGCCAACTTTGAAACATGTTCTGCTCGTTAGAAGCATGAGTTTGCTTCTTCAGTACTTGAAGGCTTTTACAAGAATTTAGTCATAAGATGATGAAGATAATTGGGTGTTGGAATTATCGTCATAAATATCAACTTTGAAGGCTTTTACCACTACAATTAGAAAGCAATGACCATAAAACTTGGAATTATTGCCAGAGATGTTGGAGTTTTGGTATCGGATAATGACACGTTCTTCGTTTTGCAAAGGAGGGCGAATGCAATGCCTTTTATGAAAATTTAAAAAAAAGTTCATTTTGCAATTTGAACAGAAGTAAGGATTTTATATGAAATTAACTCTTTATTTAAAGTACATTTAAATATATATTTTATGATTATTCAATGGATAACTTTAGAAATTTCTCCCCATACCAAGATCAGATAATTCTCTGTCGTGCATTAGAAATTTAGATTGGTATAAATAATAAATAGTGATTGGTATAAATAATAGTAATTAGAAAAATTGTGAATTCCTAAATACATGTCAAATACAATATTATTATTATAAATATTTTTATATTTTCATCACATAAAAATAATTTTGAGCTGCAAAAGAAAATAATTGGAGATGCTTTTATAACCTATATTTTGATGACATGTAACATACATATTTTAAAAACTTATAGGTTCGATCAAAATTAGTACATTGGATTAACTAGTTCAATTTATAAATACAGGATTAACTGGTTCAATTTATAAATACAGTTTTGAATTAACTGTTTTGGTAGAAGTTTGAAAAACTCTAATTGGTTTGATTTATAGGAAATGACTACGGTGCCGTGAAGCACCATACCTCTCATCCCTGCATTTACATCCCTTGATGTCACCATTATCCATAACCAACGTCATCATACTTCCCAACGGCACCATACCTCTCATCCCTGCATCCCTTGATGTCACCATTATCCATAATAAATCTAATGGTTCTAATTAATTGGAGAAGGGTACCTTCACGGCACCGTAGAAGTCCCCTGATTTATAAATACAGTTTTTAATTAACTGTTTTGGTAGAAATTTGAGAAATGGGTTGAAATAACAATTTTATCCTTAAATTATCATAAATATAAAAATATATATCATTAATTTATATAAAAAGTTATTTAAAAAATTATCTATGATATTTATATATTTGCACATATTAATTTAATATATTAACCAAATCAACAATTAAAGAGAATTATGTATACTTAATAATTTTAAAATAATGACTTTTTAATATTGTTTTAATTATTCAATACATTCACCGGATAAATCTATATTATTAAAAAAAATCCAACAATAAATTATTTCAATATCTTTATTGGTTATTGCACACAATCGAACCAACAACTATCGACTCTCAACTATTTACCATACACTCTTATACAAACAATTAAAATAATCAGTTTGTCAAATTAGCTAGCACTGTCAGCTATCAACTATAGATCAGATATCAACTAATACAATCATATTGCAACTATTATTTATTTGCTAATATTACTTTTTCATTTGACACCAAGTTTAGTGACCTAAAGTGGGTACATATTTGATGAATTTTTTTACCTCGTACTCTCTCCATTTTTTTTAACTGTAGTTTTAGAATTTTTGTAACATTTAAGAAATGTATAATTTGACTAATACACCTCTAATTCATTAATGAAATTCCTAATTAATTCTCACTCTCTTTCCTCACAGTTATATTACTACTTGTCATGATTTTTTAAAATAAGCATTGATAAAACTGAAAGAAAGTATAAAAAATCTCTAAAATAACAATTAGTTTATAATAAACTTGAACTCATAAAACAACACTTAGTATGAATCGGATGGACTAATTGTTTTCAGTGCATCTCCTCCATTAGTGACTAGTCAAGGCTACTCTTTTTCCACCACCCGTACTCTATATCTCTTATTATCCGCTGGTAATCAAGGCTTCTCTTTCTCCAATCTTGTTACTTCATCCTTCTTATTCACCCTTTTCTTTTTTTCTTTGTCCTGCAATATAGCTCACTTTTAATATTTGATATGCACATTTTCTTTTTTTTATTTCTTTATTAACGAACCTTGTTATCAACAAAATTTTAATCAATTTGTGAACTATTATGGTTCGTTTGGTTGGGAATAATGGGCTTGATATCGGATACGTGCATTTTCTAATTCATTTTTTAAGTTAATATACTGAAAAAACAAGTGAGAGTACTTTGCTGGATAAAATACGTGTCTTGTATTGTTTTGTTTTGCTGGTGAAGGTAGAACTTGTTTGTTTGAATATTGCTAAAAAAAAAATTTAATGTCTTCTTGGCCAATTATAGCAAACTCTATGTTGTCTAAATCCTTAAGAAATTTGTTTAGGTGGATGCTCATGCTCAGATAATGAGGTTTAAGTCATGTCCATTTTACCATGAGTTTGTGATAAATTTTGGCAAAATTTGTGCAACCGGAGAACTTGCAAAAGACTTTGTGGAGACTTAAAAAGTTTGTAGATGGAACTTCACGAACTCCAAACCGTAAAAAACCCCAATATTTATGAAGATAACGACAACAAACAACCACAAGATTCATATTCCATGAAGAAGAATGACAACCATGTGATGAAATTCGACCATATCAATCCTCATTCTGAGATAATTAATTAGAATTCAAATGATAGGTTGGGTGAGATAGCAACAATGATTGAGTATGAGTATGACAAATATATAAATAATTTGTTAGTACTGGGGATTTGAGTATTTGGAAAGTTATTTTTGGTAACTTTGACCCAATATTTCAATTATGGAAAGCTCGTTATTTTCAGAAACGAGCTTTACTTTCTTAATCTACGTTACGAGTAGATGAACGTGGTATATTCACTTTCACAAATCCATATTAGGATGAGTGAGTAATCCATGTTCAAAGTTAGACATTTAAGAAGTGAATTTGAAAGTTGAAGAAGTAGTGGGATTTCCATTTGAGAAATGGAAAGTTCCACATAGGAAGCCTTCTCCAGAACATTCCAGTCTTTCTTGTGGAGAAAGATTAGGAGTCTGACTTGTATCAGGAATCCTAATTCCTGTTATTTACTTCCTTGTTTAAGGGTTGTCTCTCAACTATAAATACCATCTCCGTTGCAGTGTAGATTAATTCATACGAAAATCATCAGCATCAAATCATCTCATAATTCCCCTACCTGCCTCACACCTCATATAGTTCGCAATTAGAGTTTTGCTTGATTGTCTGTCCAGTTCTCGTTCGCCAGGGTGACTAAGTTGTCTGCTCCGCCCATCTCCATTTGTCGTTGTATCTTGGGAGATTCATTGCCATTGAACCGTGAGCACTGAGTACGGGGCAACAAGAATCTTAAGTAAAGAGCTCGCTCGCCTCGACATCTTTCTTATCTCTGTTTTATTCTTTGCTGATTGTTTACTGTTCTCTGTTAGTTTGAATTTTCCCCGCTGTTATCCCAGTTTGTTGATATATCCCCTTTTTTTTAAATAAGTTGCGGCGCTTTTATTAAAAAAGGAGAAAAAGTGTTCGAGTACATAGCAAACAATGAAAAGGAAACGAAAATAAAGAAACTAGCGCTTCATAAGAAATCCTCGCTTAAGAGAACTCTTTGGAACTTTACGTGAAGGACTAGAAGCTTCGTCTTCAGCCATATCCGCCCAAAATTGTCCAGAAGCAATGTCCATAAGGTGTAGGGCAGGAGAGGATTTTGGATCGTTGATAATGAAAGGAGTAGAATACTCCTGTTGTAAATTTTTAAATATATCAATTAATTCCCGATCAGTGGCAGGTTTATGAAAAATAGGGGTGCGATGTTGGCTGCCAAAGTCCAACTAGTCCACTATAATACCTTCGTCATGAGCAAGACAAACTAATGGAGTACGTTGCGCTGAAGGAAAGACCTTATCCGAGGAACCCATGGCTACCTGATCAACAACACTCTTACTCGAAGAAGCAGATTTCTCATAAAGCACAAGCTATCGAGAGGTGTCACAAACTATCTCACCCGATCTGCAAACGGTCGGTTGGTTCTTTCTGCAAAGCTGCGCAGTTAGCTTCTCACCCTTGTCCGAGCCACTGTCAGAAGGCTCAGAAGCAGTACAGTAATCCTGCCCTTCTGAACCAGAATGAGTAACAAGAGTATCATCGACTTTAGGAGTCGTGGTCACGGGAGCGGGAGGTAACGGTTCGGACTTGGAACTAGAAGTAGGCTTCAAGGTAGGAAGCGCCGAAGGATCCAGGCGGGAATCTGTACGATTACGGACCATCGAGGCAGTGGGTGGTGACTCAGGCTCGAGATCAGACTGTAATGCTTTAAAAGCGTTGGAAGTCATCAGAGCAGAAGTAGTAGTAGGGACTGAAACCGGACAGTGTTCCATACGTGTGCGGACCATCGGAGCTCGAGAATTAGAACGTCGATGAGGGCGTCTGGTGTTGATCGTCTGCCAATCGTTGCTATCCCCATTCTGAGTGGTATGAGTTTTGCGAGCCGAGCAAGAACCAACAAGGTGCCCCACCGATTTGCAAAACGAATAAAAATCCGGTAGGTTCTCGTAACCTAGCAAAATACAACCGCAATACCCCTCACGCTCAATCATGACCGTTTCAAGAAGGGTATGATCAAGATTCAAATCAACCAATACACGTACAAAGTGTCCGACAGAGCCATTAAGAGAACGTTCATCTATTTGTAAGGGCGTCCCAACAGTCCTAGCAATATTCAAAATAAAAGACCGTTCCCAGTATTCAATAGGCAATTCATATATGCGAACCCAAACCTGAGAGGAAGCCGAAGGCACCTTATAAGGTTTGAAATCGGGGGTCCATGGGAAGAGCCTAAGAGTAGATGGGCCAATCTTCCAGGCTGTCTTGGTAAACGCTCGATTCCGGTCTTCAGTGAGAGCGAAAGAAATACTAAAATATCCCTTTCCAAGTGGAACGAAATTCCAATTGCCGTTGATGTTCCATGCAGAAGAAAATGATTCTTTGATAGTAGCGATCGTAAGTGGCTTCGATCCTTTCGGCTGTAGAAGACGGTCGATAAGGGAATCACATAAAACTGCTACACGAGATTGGTAAAGGGTTTCGTTTATCGTAACTGAAAAATAATCTCCTTTCTTGATCGGAGATGGAGACGTATTCGTAGGGCCGGAAGTGGGCTCTCTGGTAGTGTTAAAATGGTTTAATAGTGGCGGGCCCGTATGATTGCAAGTGGGCGGGCCGCCAAAGCACAAAGAGTGTGGGAAAGCCCGCTGTTGGGCATAAAGCAAAGCCATAGATCGCTGGGCTGCATGATCCTGGGCCTGGGCTACGGAACTATCATCAAAGGAATGGGGTTGGGCTGTAGAAATTATGGGAGCATGGGCCATCTCTGCGCTGGGCTGGGGATTAAAAACATGGACTTGAGGCTGGAAAAAATAAGAAACCGCCCAGGCCGGGTTAGTAGGCAGGACGGGGCCCTTCTGCAACGGGTCTGAACAGTGGTAACCGGGTTTCTCTGCATGGGAAACCCTAACGGATACCACGTCTGCACTGAATAACATGCGTTGTCTTCATCGAGTAACACGACACTGCCTTCATCGAGCAACACAACGCTGCCCACATCAACCAACGCGACAACACCTCAATTGACTAGTTCAACCATACCTGCTCAGATGAACACCTCCATGCCTTCAACTGGTTCTGGTTCAGTTTTTTCTGGACTTTTTACTGGCACGCCCAATGAGTCTGCATCGCATACCTTTGCATCCGGATCAGGTTCTATTCCCTCTGGCTCTGCGATACCTGCCTCTGTTGCTGCTCATGCTGAACGTCCTGGAAATTTCAATGTTTGGAACTTTAAAACCTGGTAACAAAAAGATGGCCTTTTATTTAAATACTTTAAATCTGTCTCGATTCTTGGCCGAGGATGCACCTATCGTGAGTGCTAACGATACGAGTTTCAATCGTAGAGTCTCCCTTGATGCGTGGATACAAGTGGACTATCTCTGCAGGCGTTATATCCTGAATAGATTAGACAATACGTTGTATGGGGTGTATAGTTAGACCAAAAGTACTGCTAAAAAACTCTGGGTATCCTTGGAAAACAAGTACAAGATCGATAATGCCGACACTAAAAAGTTTATTGTAGGGCGGTTTTTGGATTTCGTCATGGTAGACTCTAAAATTGTGATGAGCCAATTCCAAGAGTTGCAATTCATATTGCAAAGCATACAGTATGAAGGTATGCAAGTTTGTGAAAGCTTCCAAGTGGTTGCTATTATTGAAAAGCTACCGCCAAGCCGGAGAGATTTCAAGAAATATCTTAAGCATAAGCAAAAGAAAATGACTTTGGAGAATTTGATTTTCAAATTACGCGCCGAGGAAGGTAATCGACAATCCGCTAAAAAGTATGGAAAGACCTCAATGATGGAGGCAAAGGCTCAATCGACTGAGGCTGATTCTGGAAAGAAACGAAAGCACCAAGTGTTGGATTCGCTATAACCGCACGGGGTCTACGCAGCGAAATTTAAAAATTTTCGATTAACAAGTACAAGCATACATCAATTATATATACTAAACCAAATTTTTTTGGTTAGCGATTTTAACGATCATCATTTTTCATTAATATGTATTGAATACATATTTTGATTCTTATAAAAAATTAAATTAATACCTCTCGATTAATTTTTTCGAGTGACGATTGAGAGGGAATCAGTTTCAGGTTATGTGGCTAAAACCGACCTCGCCGTAGAGATCCAAACGTATCCCCTCTAATCGAGCCCACCATTAATTGCGACACCGGGAAAATTCTTCGTTAGTAGAATCGTTCCTTTTTCAAATTAATTGAAAGGAATAACAATTAATCCAACAATCAACAATTGATTGTAGATTAATTATTGTAGATGATAAATTATCAATTAGTTATCATCTACAAATTGAAGACTTAAAAAAGAACTTGTGATTTTTCTTTTCTGTTATTCGAAGCTTTCGTTTTTTTCTTAAAAGTTCAAAAACCCCTTTTATTTTTTTTCTTCTAGACAGCTTGCAGCCCTTTTAGAAAGGTTTCCAAAACTTTTTCCTTTCTGGTTTGAGAGAGAAAGAAGAAAAGACGGATGCACTTTTGATTTGAAGGAATGAAACAAAAACCAAAAACAATGATGCGGCTCCCTTTTCTTATATATATATATATATATATATGTATAGGATCATGTGAGAATGGATCCGTAGGTGAGAAATGAGAATGAATTATGTCCACAAGTTTTAACGCCTTTTTATTAAGTGACCGGTGGTATTTCTGTAATTATAACACCCAGTGGTATTTTTGTAAATAAGAAACCTGGTGGTTTCTTGTTTAAAATTAGATGAAATTTCGCTTTCTTCTTCCTTCTACCCATTTTGCAGTTGGGGTGTGAGAGAGAGAGAGATGGAAGCTTTACTGTGCAGAAATCTGGACGACCCGACGGCGCCGCCGGATGTCGCCGAGAACTCGACCCTCACCGTAGCCACGACCCACCCGATTCCCCAAATCAGCACGCCGACGACCATCCGAGTCTGGGTCAAGTCAATGATATCATTACAATCTGATCATCGGGTTAGACATATGTTATTGCATATGTTATTGCATTACTTGTGTAAATGATAATATGTTATTGCATTACTTGTGCACTCTTGGTTGGACAATGATAATATGTTATTATCATTAAAAACGAAATGATAATATGTTGTTTCATTACTTGTGTCAATGATATCATTACAATCCGATCATCGGTTTGGATTTGTCATTAGACTCAAATTAAGCGTTGTCGATGTACGATAAGGAAATATGTAAACATATTTAAATACAAGATAACAAGCAAATAGAGAAAGAAAACGCCAAAAATATCTTATTTTTGAATCTCAGACAAAACTATAGTCCAATTAATTTGTACGAAAAGCCCAAAAGACCATCACCTAAATAGGAATTTATAAAATACCATTGTGCATAAATTATTTCACTATTGTGCAAAGTTGATTGATCGGTTGTGCAAAAATCATACTCCCTCCGTTTCAAAATATAAGTCGTTTTAGAGTAAAATTCTTGTTTCAAAATATAAGTCGTTTTGCTTTTTTCACACAAATTTAGGAGAAGAGCGAGAAGAAAAAAGGTAAAAAGTGAATTGGAAATTGAGATATTGGAGGAGAGAGAGAAAGAAAAAGGTAAAAAGTGAATTGAGAATTGAGATATTTGAGGAGAGAAAATAAGATAAAAGGAATGTGTGTAGTTTACGATAACAAAAAATTAATTATTTACTCATTCATTTAGATTTCTTAATAAGTGTGCTTTTTTCCAAAACGACTTATATTGTAAAATAGAGGGAGTACTTGTTTGTGTACAACCTACGTCGCAAAATTAAGAGTAATAAAAATAAGAAGATAATATGAAGGGTCTTGAACTCTGCCAATTGCTCCTTTTTTTTTACACATTTATGTTTGTAGAGCTAGGTGTCATGACCATAGTTTGTCGAACAGACTCACAATTGTGGGAAGAACATTCAACATCACCTACAAAATCTCGCATTGAATCAGTGCACAAAACAGTACATGGCACATATTAAAAGACAAAGAAATTATTGAAGATTTCATAACACGTGCAAAACACCATTCAACACGGACGTGCACAAGGGAACACATTAATGTGCACAAACAGACACTGAATTGTGCACAATACAAATCACACGACAGCCACATCAGACAACGACATGTATAGATTTTTTAAGACTTCATGACACAGCAAAAACACCATTCAGCAGGAATGTGCACAATGGAACACATTAATGTGCACAAACGAACACTGAATTATGCACAAAACAAATCAGACAGCAACTACATCAGACGACGACATGTACGAATTTTTTTAAAATTTCACGACACGTGCAAAACACCATTCAACACGGACGTTCACAAGGGAACACACTGATGTGCACAAACTGGCACTGAGTTGTGCACAAACAAAATCATACAGCAACCACATCAGTTGACGACATGTACAGATTTTTACCAGGTTAACTCAAAAAAATACAAAATCAAAAATCAAAAAATCAGATAAACTCCACTAATTTAAAATAAAACATTACCTGATTCGTTCAAAATTGAAGCCATCAGTGTGCAACCAAAACTGAACCAAGAAAAAATCAAATTGAATAAGGGACCAAAATCGAATAGGAACCTCCAAAATCGAACAGAATACTCCGACCAAACCCTAAACTCAAACAGGATTGTCACGCCAATCTCTATTACTCCGGCCAAAACCTAAATTCGAATAGGATTTAGAGGAATTGGAATACGTTTCTCGATAAAATTACTTTTCGATTGAAGTAACAAAGCTGATGAATCGAGTAGGAGATGAATCGAGAACGGGGATGGATCGAAACGCGGTGGAGATCAAATCCTTTTTGCGTATCTTGCAGTTTTCTGGCGTGAACGGGTTCTGGCGTTTCGCTTGAACGGGTTTTGGCTTCTGGCGTCGTAAACGGGTTCTGGCTTCTGGCGTTTCTGGCTTCTGCGTCGTGAAGGGAGGTTTGGGTTTTTAAAGCTTTATTAGGGATTTCAATTTGTTTGATTAAATCTAATCCATTGAATTAGATATAATGGCTAGAATTTATTCTCATTTCTCACCCACAAACCCATTCTCAACGGAACCCAACACTATATATATATATATATATATATATATATATATATATATATATATATATATATATATATATATATATATAATTATATGTTAATTAGTTTAAGTGGGAGTTCTAATCTCAATTAATTAATTAATCATATAATTAGGAAAAAAATTCTCCCACAAGTCATCCGACTATTTCAAAAAGAGTATGACTTAGTTCCAATGACCTTTTATATATATTTATATTATATCCAAATATATAATATAAATTTATTTTATTTTAAAGTCTTCAATTATACTAGTGGGCTTCTACAATTAGGGCCTACTAGAAAATTACATAGACTTGAATTTAAAACCCAACTATTTCATTAATTCAATCAATTAATTAATTTCATGAGTTTAAATTAATCAATCCAATTGACTAATCTAATATATTCCTTTAATTGAGATTTCTAATCAAATAAGATTCAATTACATGATAAAATTATATAATTAAATATTGAACGCAGCAATTGAATTAAACTCAAAATCTCATTTAATTAATCCAAATTAATTAATTATTCCAACCATTGGAGTTATCAATTTTGAAATGTTAACAACCAAAATTACGTGTGACCCTTTTAGGTTCACAACTGACACTAACAGTAGGCTTACAACTTTTGTAAGTTTATAAATAAAAATTTATTATATTAATTAATCTAATTAAATAATTCTCTTGAAATTAACTCTTTAATTTCAAGAACCTACAAATCATGGAAACATCTAGCAAGTAGCATGATTACACAGTGTTAGGTGAAATAGCGAGCAAACCTATTTCAATTGAAATTCCATACATGTACGATCATTTCGACAACTAGTTTCCTGATTAAATCTTGGGCATAGATTTATAAGTCGAAACTCAATTAATTTAATAACTGTAATTTCATTTTAAGTTTAAATAATTAATTTATGAATCAATATTCATCGTGCCTTGACCAAGGTCTTTGAATCACAAACTATGAAAATTCACAGGATACTCCATTGTCCATAAACAAGCGTTGAATTCTATGTTGACTATAGACAAACCTTCATGCACATTGGTATAATACCCAAAATACCCCTTTATAGTTGTCAAGAAATCAAAAGATAAATTTAAGCGTTGCATGATGTGCACAAGGCTACCATCGTACCTCAAATCAAAGGATTAAATCATGTACTATTCCAATATGGAAATTCTTATTCGATAGACAAATCTTCCAGTTAAGAATTTCCATCTGGTCATGTTCAATGAACTTGTTCTCCAACAAGCACCCACATATATGCAATCGCATCACAACACTGATTTTAATGGAATGCAACATCCTTGTCTTACAAGCATGTAATCATATGCGCAAGTCTTACCTTGGTATTCAGTGTCCTATCTCGAAAAGCCCATTGACTTGGAACATGTTTAAAACCGAAACCTTATAAACATGTTCCATGATTGCCATCTTATGCGCAACCATATCCCATAGTTTAAGTTGGTCTAAGGAATTTATCATACGTGCAATTATAAAAATTTAAACATAAGATAAAGAAAAATGCCTTTATTAATATAACTCCCAATAAAATCATTATACAAGTAGAATAAAATCCAATCTAATTGGAACGTCGAGCACTTTACTCTAACACCAAGGCCATGGCAAAAGGAAAAATGAATCAGTCAAATTAGAATAAAGCCAAGAGATTTGAAGGTAATTGTCATAATTGTGGCAAGTCTGGGCATATGAAAAAGGATTTCCGAAAGCCGCATAAAGAGAGTCAGAATGCTGCTAACATTTTTACTGAAGTTATGCCTGAGTTGGATCTCTGTGCGGTGGTGATGAAAGCTAATCTCGCAAATAATACAAGAGAGTGGTTTATCGACACTGGAGCTACTTGTCACGTGTGCTCTGATCGGGATGTATTTTCTTATTATACCCCTATTACTGGAAGAACCCTTCTTATGGGAAACCCGTTTACTGCTGAAGTTATTGGAGTTAGAATGGTGCTGCTGAAGATGACGTCCGGTCTAGAGCTGACTTTAAAGAAAGTGTATCATGTTCCGGATATTAGGAAAAATCTTGTCTCTGGGTCCCTTCTTGTCCAGGATGGGTTTAAACTAGTGTTTGAATCTAGTCAATTTGTGCTTACTAAGAGTGAAAAGTTCCTTGCTAAAGGTCACCTTGAGAAGGGACTATTTAAATGGAATGTAATTGCCAAACGCCCAGTTATTAATAATAAAATTATTGCTTCTTTGTATATTGTTGAGTCATGTGATTTGTGACATGTTAGAACTGGGACACGTTAACATGAAATCAATAAAAAAACTGGTAAATATGAATTTGCTAAATAATGTGAAGTTTGACTCAAAACACAAGTGTGAGATTTGTGTTGAAGCAAAAATGGCAAGAACAACTTTTCATTTGGTGGAAAGAAGTTCTGCTCCTTTAGAGTTAATTCACACTAATATTTGTGATATGAAACTTGTGCAAACCAGAGGATGTAAAAAGTATTTTATTACTTTCATTGATGACTGCACAAGATATTGTTATGTTTGTTTACTGAAAGGAAAAGATAAAGCAATTTATGGGTTTAAAACTTTTAAAAGTGAAGTTGAAAATCAATTGAACACTCGAATTAAGGCAATTCATAGTGATCGAGGTGGAGAGTAAGTTTCTCCATTCCAAGAGTTGTGCGCTGAATATGACATAATTCATCAAACAACTGCTCCTTATTCACCTCAATCAAATAGCGTTGTTGAATGCAAGAATCAAACCCTGAAAAAAATGATGAACGTCTTTCTAATCAATTCAGGTTTACCCTTTAACATGTGGGTGGAGGCGATTCTTTCCACTAATCATAATTTAAATAGGTTACCTCACACGGGAGGAGAGAAGACTCCATACGAGTTATGGAATGGCAAAGCTCCTGCTTATAATTATCTCAACGTGTGGGGGTACTTAGCTAAGGTAAAAGTACCAGAAACAAAGCAAGTGAAGATAGGACCAAGAATGTTGACTGTATCTTCATTGGATATGCACACAATAGCGCTGTATATAGATTCCTAGTACACAAGTCTGAGATACTTGATGTGACTGAAGGAACAACCATTGAGTCAAGGAATGCAGTGTTCTTTGAGCACATATATCCCTTCAAAGGAAATAACGAGGACTCTAATAAGAGATCTCGTGGTTCTGAAGATGAAGACGCACCGCTTTCCGTTCAAGATATATCACAAGATGGTGATGATGATGAACCAAGG
This sequence comes from Phtheirospermum japonicum, assembly GCA_014905375.1. Classification (NCBI taxonomy): domain Eukaryota; kingdom Viridiplantae; phylum Streptophyta; class Magnoliopsida; order Lamiales; family Orobanchaceae; genus Phtheirospermum; species Phtheirospermum japonicum. The sequence goes on from BMAC01000178.1 coordinate 458,311, forward strand.
CGAAGTAAGAAGGCTAGGACTGCGAAGTTGTTTGGTCCGGAGTTCATGATTTATATGTTATACGATGAACCAAGTATTATTCGAGAAGCTTTGTCTAATTCTGATGCTCCTATGTGGAAGGAAGCCATCAATGCTGAAATTGATTTCTATTATGTAGAATCATACATGGGAATTGGTTGATATTCCTCTTGGTAATAAATCTCTAGAACTCAAGTGGGTCTTAAAGAGGAAGTATAAAGCAAATGGATCAATTGATAAGTATAAAGCTAGGCTGGTGGCCAAAGGCTTTAAACAAACAGAAGGATACGACTTATTTGATACTTACTCACTTGTAACTAGAATCACTTCTACTAGGGTGATCTTGGTGATTGTTGCGCTGTACAATCTTGAAATCCACCAAATGGATGTGAAAACGGAATGGTGAGTTAGATGAAGAGATATATATGGAACAACCTGAAGAGCTTGTGGTTCTTGGTCGAGAGAATAAGGTTTGTAGACTTATTAAATCATTGTATTATTTGAAATAAGCACCAAAGCAATGGTATATCAAGTTTGAAACTGTGATAATGTCGAATGGCTTTCGTATTAATGAATGCGATAAATGTGTGTATGTAAAGAACACACCTAACTCTTTTGTCATTGATTGCCTTTACATTGATAACATGTTAATATTAAGTGACTATAGTGATGTGATCACAAGTACAAAGAACATGTTAAAAGACAACTTTTATGAAGGACATGGGGTTAACTGGTGTGACTCTTGGGATCAAGATCATAAGGAACTCAAACGATATAGTTCTTTCTCAATCTCACTATGTAGAAAATATACTGAAGAGATTTAATGCGTTTGATTGTGAAATGGCTAAAACTCCTTTTGACGATAATCTTCGTTTAGTGAAAAACAAGGGTGATTCAGTGACTCAACTAGAATATGACAGAATCATTGGGAGTCTCATGTACCTTTATAATTGTACTAGACCAGATCTAACTTATTTAGTGAATAAACTAAGTAGGTTCGTGAGTAATCCGAACAGTGATTACTGGAAAGGGTTAGCTAGAGTATTACGATACATGAAATTCACCCTGAGTTATGGGCTGCATTATATGAGATATCCAGAAGTACTAGAGGGGTACTGTGATGATAACTGGATATCGGATTCTAAGGATTCACACTCCACAAGTGGGTATGTCTTTACCATCGGTGGGGGTGCTGTGTCTTGGGGGATCCACAAAGCAAACGTGCATAGCCCGTTCCACCATGGAATTAGAGTTCATAGCTATAGATAAAGCTGGTGAAGAAGTTGAGTGGCTTCAAAACTTTATCGAAGATATTCCATGCTAGAGAAAGCCAGTATCACCGATTATGGTACACTGCGATAATCAAGCTGCAATCGCAAAGGCTTATAGTGAAATGTATAATGGTAAATCACGTCGGAGGAATAATACCGTTAGAGAATATGTCTCAAGAGGTATAATCTCCGTTGACTATGTGAAGTTAAAGAAAAATTTAGCGGATCCGTTTACAAAGAGTATAAATCGAGATCAATTATATACATTGCTAGAGGGAATGGGAGTGAAATCCACAACTAAGAACGGTCTTTTGTAGATACTCAACCATGATAACTGGAGATCCTAAGAACTTGGTTCAAAGGGACAACCAAACTTTAGACTGTTCAGTTTTGAACACTTGGTACCTAGTCGTGAGCTAACCCATCCCTACAGAGCATATCCAAATGATATACCTACTGAAAGTGGTAAGGGTAAGTAGACTTTTAATGACGATCTATACCTATTAAGGTGGAGTATAGCAGGAGTGGCCGCCTCGACTGGAGCACTTAAGAATCCCAAGAGTGTTCCAAGGCCAAAATGGACGCAACTTAAGAACTTGAGAAGTGGTGTAAACGTTTTTATGTGAGTATCATTATCTTGGTATGCTCGTAAGCGAAATAGTTCAATGACACTGTCAACTAAGCCACGGGTTTATCCGATGGTACTTCACTACGAAGGGTTCAAATCCAAAAGCTACCTGACTAGATGTAATAATGTTTCATGTAGAAACTGAGCAAATGAGTCACATGTATCATACATTAATTTGCACTCATGTGGGGGATTGTTGGGGATTTGGGTATTTGGATAGTTATTTTTGGTAACTTTGACCCAATATTCTAATTATGGAAATCTCGTTATTTTTGAAAACGAGCTTCCCTTTCTTAATCTACGTTACGAGTAGATGAACGTGGTATATTCACTTCCACAAATCCATATTGGGATGAGTGAGTAAACAATGTTTAAAGTTGGATATTTAGAAGTGAATTTGGAAGTTGAAGAGGAAGTGGAATTTCCATTTGAGAAATGGAAAGTCCCACATAGGAAGCCTTCTCCAGAACCTTAGTCTTTCTTGTAGAGAAAGATTAGGAGTTTAACTTGTATCAGGAATCCTAATTTCTGCGATTTACTTCCTTACTTAAGAGTTATCTCTCAACTATATATACCACTCCCTTTGCAGTGTAAATTAATTCATACGAAAATCATCAGCATCAAAGCATCTCAGAATTTTCCTACTTGCCTCACGCATCATATTGTTTGCAATTAGAATTTTGATGGGTTGTCTGCCTTGTTCTCGTTCGTCAGGGTGACTGAGTTGTCTGCTCCGTCCAGCTCTGTTTGTCCTTGTATCTTGGGAGATTCATTGCCATAGAACCGTGAGCACTGAGTATAGGGCAACAAGAATATTAAAGAAAAAGTCCGCTCGACTCGACATCTTTCTTATCTTTGTTTTGTTCTTTACTGATTGTTTACTGTTCTCTGTTAGTTTGAATTTTCCCCGTTGTTATCCTAGTTTTGTTGTTGTCTCCCCAGTAGTTAGCATATATGACCATCGTTAAGTTCATGGTGTTTTTCACGTTGAAAATATTTTTGTATAACTGTTTTGATGAACCATTTTACAAGGATATATTTAGTGCAATGCATTTTCTTTGTCTTATTATCTTTTTTGCTCATTGATTTGCAGTAGTGTTGGCAATGAGAAAGACCGTTCTATTTTGTTGTAATTTTAATGAATCGTCATGTAAATTTGCAATTCACCAAAAGAGTATTAATATGTTTAAAAATACTTTCTTGTTACTTCATGAATGCCTGCTTTTTTAACGTCAAAATTTCTAATAAAAAAAATTCAATTCATTCTATTTATATATTAGTCTGTGTTTTTTTTTTACTTGCCTTGGAAGTGTATGAAAACTACTTGTTCAAAGTAAAGTTTAAATTAGAACAGTACATTAAAATGGAGGACAACAAGGTAAAATACAACCTTTTAACATGCATAATAGACCAAACCAAATACATTAATATTTAATGGGCTTGATATCAAATAACCCAAAGTTCAAAGTATACAACTTAATCTTATTGATTTTGATCACCTTCATGAACCTCATAATAAAATAAGGAAATTATCAAGCCCATTATAAAGAGGCAACCACATACTCTTATTATTAGCACAATGATATAATTAAACAATGTAATTACAACTTAATGTTCCAATTATATAACTAGCACTTTTTTAATCTTTGTGAAAGTGAGGGTGAATTATATTTATGGGACGAAAATGGTACAATATTAAAAGTATGATTGCTTATCAAAAAAAAAAAAAAAAGGTTTGTGCAGAAGATGTAGAGATTGAGGATTTGAACACAACTCATTTTGGGTGGGCTCAACTCATTTTGAGTTAATGATTAAAAAATAATAATAATATAATTAATAATAATAATGATTTAAATAATAATATCAATAAAAATGAATATCTTCAACGGCCATCGCCAATAATCTTTTTAGCGA
>BMAC01000178.1:462166-484127 GCA_014905375.1 Phtheirospermum japonicum
GTTGAAGATTTGAGTTTCATTTCAAATTTTTGAATTTGCAGTTTATAGACAAAATTTGCGATGCTTTTTGTATACAATCGTAGTGTTTTTTTTCTTAATCTATTATGCTTTTTAAAAAAACAATGTAGTGCTCTTTGTAAACGTTGATATATGTCCAAAATACCATTTTTAATTAATTAATGCATTTTTTTACATTATTACCATGCTGACATGTCATGATCTCAACCATCAAGATTATCCAATCTAATGGTCAAGATGAGTCCCTAGGTTCACATATAATGACGGGTTCTCATTTGAACCCAACCCTATATATATATATATATATATATATATATATAGAAGGCTGAGTTTCGGTAAAAATAGATGTGTGGGTGAGAAATGAGAATGAACATCAACTACTAAATGTAAAGGGGGTGATAGTGGAGGAATAATTAAAGGTAGGTGGAATGTTTTTTTATCTTTTATAATAAAAATACTTTTCAATATTAAAATAATAATGTATGACATCATCTTTATCACATATGATGTATCTATTTTCATATTAAACCTCCTCCCTTATTTGGAAACCTAATGCCAATTGTGGGCATTAGGTAATGAATCAGAAATAATGGGGCAAATCAAAAGGGGGGCAAGAAATTAAAAAAAAGAAAATCTTTTTTCATCGTTAGAAACTTTGTGTTTTGAAGAATTTTGATTCAAGAAATCGGGAAAAACTCTCACAAAGAATGGGGAAAAAAACATATATATATATATATATATATATATATATATATATATATATATATATATATATATATATAATTTTAAATAAATATAATAAATTTAAGTATTATAAAATATATCAATTATAACTTTATGATTACCATCGTTAATCAATCATTTAATATAGTATCCAATAGATACGTTGATCCTTCATCCTTTCTGAAGTTTCATTCCTCTATCAGCTTAATTAACTCTATTTGTTAGAATAGTTTCCATTGAGTCTCCGCACCTATCCTTTTTTTTTTCGTTTATTGAACCTTTGTTTTGAGAAAACAGGATTTGGTTCAGGATTGCCCCTTTTTCTTAATTCCAGGATTTTTCTGAATTTGAAAGTTATCACTTACTAGGTTTCCATACTAAGGCTCTCAATTAAGTCCGCAACGTCTATCGATTTGGAGCGGGACAATTTTCTTCTTGGAAAATCATATTCCCTCTTTTTTGTTTTGAGGATAGGACACACACACACACACACACACACACACACACACACACACACACACATATATATATATATATATATATATATATTATTCTAGTCGAATATTGAATTGAACACGTAAACATTCATATTCGTATTCGTAAATAATTCAAATCAAACTATAGATTCTTATTCGAGTTCGAATCAAAAAAATTTCAATTTAAATCACTAAGACCAAGTCAAATCAAATCATAAAAAAAAAACAATTCATTTATAACCCTAGACTCGAGTGTGAATTTAGAGTGAAGTTTATGTGTTGATCCTTATTAGAAGGAAAGTTGATTAGTGTTTTTTTTCCTAATATATAATGCAAACAAGGTGAGAACTCAAGATGTTTCACAAGGTTTTTATATTAAGTTGAGCATAATGGTTGAAAAGTAAAAGGTAAATTTCAAATAATGTGAGTCATTAAGGTTTTGAACTCTTGTCCACACTTTTATGAATAGTGAATGCCACATGAGCTACACGCTCTTGCTACCGGCTATACTTCATGTAAGTCGTAATAGTGGTTCATATGATCATTATACTCTTTATCCTTATATATAGAGCTGGCAATTTCTGGCCCGGCCCGGCCCGATTTTTGTCGGGTTTGGGCCTTATGATCTCTGGCTCAAAAAAATGGGGCCATTTTGGCCCGTTTGGCGGGCTGGCCCGGCCCTGCCCTGCCCGATTTGGCCCGCTAATTACACTACAATTTATGCAATGGCCTGGGCTTGGGCCGGTGAAATCGCGGCCCGATGAAATTTTGGGCCGGGCCGATTTTGGTGGTTGGCCCGACGGGCTCGGGCCGGGCTTGCCCGACCTAGTCCATTGCCAGCTCTACTTATATATTTGAATTAGCCATTCAATCGAGAGTTTCATATATTATTTTAAAGAGCAATACATCACTCACCTTTTATGTTACTCAACAAAATTGTGTTCGTATGCATAGGGACACACACACACGCATTTCGATTGGAACCGAGTAAATTCCAATTCATCAATTTATTTGAGCTAAATTTGATCAACATTTTCTATGTAGAGTAGGTCTCCTATGAGATCGGTCTCATATTATGAGACCACTTTACCATTAACTTAAATTGACCCAGATCCCCATCCGTTACCCTCCCGCTCACTTTCCCCAGTTTTAAACTCAAACAAGGAAGATCAGAAGGTTTTTTATCAAGTTTTATTTCTCTTTCCTCTCTCTCTCTCTCTCTATCTTTCTTACAGGCACACAATAATTGAATACTCGATGGTCATCGATACCCGCTGTCGTTGTCCACGACTTGTCTCAACGGTTGCGGACCCCAAAGACTACGAGTTTTTAATTGGGGAAGCTACGACCATAGGTTTCTTGGGATCGAAAGGTTGTCGACACTGCAACATACATTTACAAAGAATTGGATTTGTTCTAGCCTGTGTGAGGAGTCTCCGGTTTCAGACCGATACTAATTTTATGTATGTAATTTTTGTGCGTAGTAATTTATACGAAATCTTTGTTCAATTAATGATTTGTCCCTAGACTATTATTTGGATGATTAACTACTCATATGATTTTGAGGAAATTGTGAAATTACATATCTAGAGATTTGAAGAAGTGTGGATTTTGTATGCAAAAAAATCAACTTGAAAGGGTTTTTCTATTTTTTGAAGTTTCGGGTTGTGATGGGTAATGACCGCCACTATCATTACTTGAATTTGGGGGAGAAAATCATATGTTGATTCTTATTGAGTGGAATTTAAATATTCATCCTGTCCAGGCATCAATGAACATCTTTAGCAATCACGTTGTGCATGGATGGATCCACCGTGTATCAAATAGGGGGGAAATAGACTATGTGTTATACCTCAAAACCAAAAATCCACTATCATTGTTAGCGTTAGATTGGGCGAGCATCTTTATGAAAACGTTAGTTTTTCAAGTTGCAAATCTATTGTTGTTTTTCGATGCTCGATTATTTTCAAAACAGTGTTGCTCATTTCTCCCAACTAGAACTAGCTTAGTTTTATGTGTATTCTTATAATTTGTGTTTTTATTATGTTAGAAAGCATTTGGAACATACACAATGTTCATGGTGAGGGTCGATTTATAGAAACATATCGATTTCTCTCTCACAAGCTCATTTGATATTTTGTGGTACTTTGTCTATATTTTTTGACAGTTTAACAAATTTTTGTGATACTTTAACTATTTCATGCAATAAATATAGATTTAATGACAAATATTAGTTCATGGTGAGGGTCAATTTGTAGAAACATATCGATTTCTCTCTCACGAGCTCTTTTGATATTTTAGCCATATTTTGCGATACTTTAACCATTTTTATTTGCTCGTTTTTTGTTTTCGCTTTGTGGTTCTTCTCATTTGGCTACCCTACCAATGTGGTATTCTTCATCCTCAGGTTTGTGTGTTGAAACCTATAGTTGGGGTGAGAATACAAAACTCGAAGGTTTTACACTGGGACCAGTGAGACTAATTTATACATATTTGTATGTATTTTTTATATTTTATTTGTCTTGTTTTGTGTGCTTTACTTGAGTTCTTGTTGTATTTTGTCTCATTTTCCTTATTTTGTATTTTTTTTGTAGCTTTTGTCATTTTATTTAGTATTTTTTATATTTTTCTCGTATTTGTGTAGAATTTTCAAGTTATTTTGCTTTTCTTGGTTTTAGAATAGTCGAGCGAGCCCAAGCGCATTTTTGGGGATCACAACTAGCTCGATTTGATGAAAAGATGACCCAATCTCACAAATCACAACCATCGATCGACAGCCAATCAACGTGCCGCATTCCACCTAGGTCAACCGCACAAAGTCGACCAATCTGATGAGGATTTCCCGCCACCGTCGATCGACGGGGCATAACGTGCTATCGACACACGACCATTTTTCAAGCATCGACAACTTTCATCGACTAAAACATCATCGGTGACAGAGATACCGTCGATCGATAGCCAGTTGATTGTTGATCGACGAAAGACCATTTTTCTCAAAATCAGTATTTTGCCTCACTTTCACCCTATAAATACCACTTCCTTCTCAAAAAAAAAAACTTTGAAACCCTTAGGGTTTGAGAGCCCAAGCTTGTGCCTTATCTTATTTTTCAACCTTTTGTCTCCTTCAACCCTAAAATCCTTAGTCAGCTTAGCTTAGCTTGTAGAGTTCTAGCTTAACATTAAATTAGCTTAATTTGTGGTTCAGAGAAGCTTTATGTACTTGGTGAAACATTCCTTCTTCTAGCTTTCAAATTTGAAGAACATTCTACACAGGGTAAATTTCAATTCACGTTCTCTTGCTTTTTCCTTATAATTTCTATGAATATTTGAAGTAATGTATTCTCTTATGTATGGGGTTTAGTTTGGATGTTTAAGGTTAATTTGTGTTGTTCATGAACCTTTCAATTTCCACCATTGTTGTCTTCTTTCTTGTTTTCAATCTTTTTACCTCTTTCGACATGCTTTAGGTAGTTGGTGTGATAGGTAGATGGGTTTATCCTTATTTGGCTTGTAGTTAACTTTTAGGGTTGGTAGACGCGTATAATAGCTTGTTTATCTCATTCAAGAGTAGTTTAAATATCTTTTCTCTCCAATGATTGTGTTAGTTTTTTAATTATGACTTTATAAATCTACTAGCTTTGATTATGGATATCCAGATTGGTTTGATTATATTCACACTTTCTCTTAGTTTATGTTATTACATTTCTTGATGTTTTTAGGTTAGAATCTATAGGTCTAGGGTCTAAATAAGTTTAGAACCATAAATTGGTAATAATCGTGTGTTTAATTGAGAATTGGGATTGACAACCTTGAATTGTAGATTAAGTGCTCTATAATTCATCGATTGATCGTGGAGACGAGTTTAGAACCCTTGACCCTCATTTTATTAATCTTTTCAAAGTCTTAAATTTCACACCCATCATTTAAATCACCGTCTTAGCTTTTAAAAATTCAAAACCAACAATTTGATCGTGTGTTTAGTTTAGCTTTTTTCTTTATTTTCTATTTCGTGATTGAAACACAAAAATTGCTTTTGATTATTCTTCCTCATGAGATCCTACTTGGGTCGCCTAACCGTGCTACGATCGACCCCGTTCTCTTGAGGGAGATCCTCAAATATTTGTTAGAAAAATAGTGCTTTTGAGATTACTTCACAAACGATGGTAAAAAACGAAGACGAATAGAGTATCAAAGAAAGAATACGAGGAAACGAGTCTAATACGATGATTAGTGCGACAACGAAGGTGGTGGTGATGAGGAGACAAAAAAAGATGGCGTGTCGATTCGTGGTATTTTGGTGTCAAAGACAGGGGTAGGGGTTTGTTCTAATGTTCTGATTGTTTTGGGCTCAAATTTGTTGCTGTTAAATTTGATTTATCCAAAATTGGGGTGTCTTTTGATTTTGTCAAGTTGGAGGTACTAATAGTGATGAACTGAGCCTAGAGATATTGGATGTGAATGGGATGACATTAGAATGCAAATGACGTGTTCTTGATTTTGTAAACATAAACAGTTTTGCTTGTAGTAAGAAGTTTTGATATTTCGGATGACACCGAATTTAATGATCCACAGAGTTTACACGGTCAAGATGGGTTTTGACTTCATTTAAGTAAAAGGAAAGCAAAGCTACACGTTAAGAGTGTTCATAGACTTTTCATTAAAATCAATGGAGTTGATGATGAAATATGATGCATTAATGATTAGTTTTACAACTTTTAAAGAATTATGGATCTATTATAAAAATAATTGAAATATTTTAAACATATATTGCGATACTTTTAATGCATTCTGTGATACTTTTGCACGCGATTGTGATATATTTTTATGTGATACTTTAAACCTACGTTATGATACGTTGACTATGAAAATGGTATATTTGTAAGATGAAATTGAAATAATTTTTTGTGATGCCTTTACTATAAATTGTGATACTTTAAGTCGATTTTATGCTACTTTCAAAAGGTGTATACTGCGAGTTGTGACAAAAATGTGAAATATTGTGATACTTTCCATCATCAATCACTGACATCCACATGATATTTCCATCGAATTTTCACCTCTCTCGAACAAATGGACGTAATGGCAACAACATTTACATAAAATAGAACAAATGACACCAACACAACCTTTTGTGAAGTTTTGAAAACCTATTATAACAAAAAAAATATATATATGTAAGAAAATAAATTAGACATCTAAGACTTGTGACATTTTAGCTATGTTTTGTGAGACTTTAACAATATTTTGTATATTTTAACAATATTTATGATACTTGAATAATATTTTGTATATTTTAACAATATTTTGTGATACTTTAGCAACAAAATGTAAAATAAATAATATAAGAATACAAATTAGATATCGAAAATCTATGAAACGTTGACTATATGATGTAATACTTTAATTACCTTTTGTGGTACTTTAACTATATTTTGTAATATCTTCACATAATATAATTGTGTTAAACTTTTGTCTAAATTTGTGATACTTTTAGCTGGAATTGCGTTAAATTTAGTGCAATTTGTAATACTTTTATATTCTAGTATAATATGCATACTTTCACCTGAAAATATAATACTTTTAGAGTATATTATGATTTGTAATATTTTTTAATTTGAGATTAAACTACACTTGAAATATAAAAATAGTCAAATAAAAAAGGTTGTATAGTTAATTAGATTCTTATGGCTAAAATCTCAAAACTGAATGAAATTTCTATTTTATTAATATGTACTTTTAGTTTTAATTTTGTAAAAAGAAGTGAAAAGAACAAGGTAAGATCCATAATCTTTGGTTCAACTTGAGACAATTAGGATAACAAGTGTCTCCAGTTTATAAAATATTGACGAGACACTACTGCAGAACAGGGCATTTACGGCGGGTTTTTTTTGGCTTTTAACGGGGGTTTTTGAACCGCCTTTATATCGATCGCCGTTAATTTTACGGCGGTTTTTTTAAAACCGCCGTAAAAATATCGAAATTAACGGCGGTTCTGGGAGACATTTAACGGCGGTTTGGGAACCACCATAGAATGCAGTATTTTTACGGCGGTTGTTCAGAAATACCTTCTAGAAAGTCTGTTTCCCAGGACAGACAATTTACGGCGGTTTTGGAAAATACCTTCTAGAAAGTAGTAAAAAAAATAAAAAAAAAAAAAATGAAAATACAAATTAAATACAAATACAATTATAAAAAACTAATACTCACAATAAAAATAAACCATATTTTCTAGTATTTTCTTTTTCCACTGGCAGGCTTAGCATATGCAAAGTTCACAATAGTTGTTGGCCACTCGCACCCAATGCCTAATAAAATGCTTTCACGTTTAAACCCAACACCAAACACATCAATATATTCTCGGAAATCTCCACTCGCAGAAAGATACGAAATAAAAATTAGAAATTACAAACATTTCCAGAGCAAACCAAGAAAAAATACACTTCTTTCCCACTGCTTGTGGTAATTAATCAAAGCAAGGAGCTCCAGTTTCTAACCCAATCAGTTAAAGTAGAAACATTCTTTTCTATATCATCGATGCAATCGCTCCTTAGTGCCACGACTATATCTTCTGAACAACTCTCCTTCGCATCCTCCAATAACACCTGAAATATCTCGCACTCGACATTATTCGACCGCTTCTTCCCCGTATAAATCATAAAAACAAGAAACCGAAGGCAACTAGTCAGATAGAAAGGAACCATAATAGTATTAATTACCTCTTAGTTAGTCGATCGTACAACACGGGATTGTCGGTTTGAAGCACCACCACATGGTCGAACCAACGTTCCAGAAAAAAGTCGCAGCCATGATGGTCCACAATGTTTCCACCTTCTTCCATTATATCCTCCAGCTCATCACATACCTGACAATACAAATATTAATATTTCTGGAATTTGCTGGGCCTGTATAGTATACATCTCCTTATTAAAAATCATCCAACTATTTAACTCAAAAAATGAATTCATTGTCAGCTCATATTAACTTAAACGAAACGAATAATCCTATGAATAAACTACAGAAAATCTCTTTCCACCCTGAAATAATAAAAAGTTAACCTCCGTGTTTACTTTATTTATTGAAATACTAAAAAGTTAACGGTAAAGTAGGAGAAATAGCAAAAATTTTACAATTACAATTACAATTATTTTATTTTCTTAACCTCCGTGTTTTTGTCCACCCGCCTATCTTTTGTGGACGGAGGGAGTAGAAATACCAACCATTTGAAAATCAGAAGGCACAACAACTTTAAAAAAAAATTGAAATAAAAAGGAACAGCAACTTGGTGTTGCTGAATATATGCATTTTGGCGTGTGCCATTAAGAAATGAAATTATGTAGTCCCTTCACGGTTTGCATGTAAATAATTAATAAGCAATGAGAAAAAGTTTAGCAGATCTATGAATTTTCCTGAATAAGCAAATGGAGGTCAAAAGTTCACAAGTTTACTAAAAAACCTAGATTTAAGATAACAGTATTGAAGTAACATAACAAGTTCAGATTCAAATTTCTCAAAACATATATTATCAATTGCACAAAGAAATTTTGTAATTAGTGCAAACTCAATGACAAGGGTACATTTTGTAATTATCCTAAATAAGTATAAATAAATAGAAACAGCACGTCCAGTAATGCTCATGATACTAGGAAAAAAGAAGCCCTGTTGTAAGATTTCAATCAACGCCGTAAAAGATTGAGAATTCTAATAATACCATACACTGTTTAAGCATGCTTGATAGAGCGTTTAGGAATATTTTTTCACGAGATATTACCTTAYTCGTCTCAGAGTGTAGTACARAAGTTCCTTCATTTGGTTCCATTGATGTAACCGTACCCTGGTGGGATGAGCCATCACGAAGCTAGAGTAGACAAAAAGAAAGTTRTCCAATTAAATTAGTCTAATTAAAGGCCATAATGCTTAGGTGATTAAATTTTATGAAAATATCCTAGAGTTTTCACTATAAACCATTCGATGTGATGCTTACCTGGTGAAAAAGAACAGTTTTACCACTACCACTAAGCCCAGTTAGTAAAACAGTGTTGGATGATCTACGCTAGAAAAGACGAACTGCAAATAATCAGGACATAACTGTCAAAAGTCACATCATGATAATGGAAACACAAGTAGACAAAAACCGAAAATTATACAATAAATTTAGAAAAGGCATCATAGGTCAGTTCGGGGGAAAAAAACACTTAGTGGATCATCCCATCAAATTATCAATAACATCTCTATATTCTGCACTCCCCATCACTCCCAAAAGACCTATGTATGTATACACACACTGAGAAGAAAAAAGGATTTTTGAATGTAACAATTCCTAACACAATTTCAGTCAAACACAAAAACCTAATTCTTAATGCAAGTACAATTATTCAAATTGCGCCAAGTTCAAGTAAACCGTTATTTAAGCAGATGCGAGTTGTTACCAAATTTCTGGAAGTTGATTTATTTTTGTCCAAGATCAGAACAAAAACAAAAACCCAATGGCAGTAAAACTAATCAGAATTAGTTAAGATAGAAACAAACACACACACACAAAAAAAAAAAAGGGGGGGGGGGGGGGGGGGGGTGGAAGTATATATCCATTTAAGCAAAATTCAAAATTCCAACACACAAAGCATCGCCTTCGCCAATGTAGGTGAAAAACTGCTGGCAGAATTCAAAATTTTGAACATAACTGAGACATTAATTAAAAGTCTAATTCCAGGTGAACTTACTGACTAAGAAGAGGAAAATGGTGAATATGACCACTCCAATCGCGGTGTAAAGCTGAGTAGGCGGGATTTTCTGAACAAAACCTTGCGCTTCGTTCAACAATTGCTGCAATTGGATCTTCAATTCCCCTATCTGCTCCTTATCCATTGATTCAGTTCAGAAATCCAACACTGTAAAACAAAATTATTTTGTAGAATTGAAATGCATGTTAGAGTTAGAAAAATCCAATATATAGAAGATAAACAAAATGACGTCGGGTCGGGTCGCACCTTGTTGGATCCCGGCACCGGAAGAAGAGAACGGGAAACTTGAACTCGACATCCCCACGCGTCCGACCTGGTTCACCGCCCCCGTCGCAAATCAGGGGGTCGGTGCCCCTCTCTTGCGCGGCCATGGTCAGCTCCAATACGCCATCCCACAGCCGCCGCTGCTGGTTCGCCGCCCCTGCCTCCGCCATATGGTCGCCGAATCCCAAAATCTCAACGAGGCGGAGGTAGATAGTGAGCTGGATTAGGGTTTTTTATTTTAATATCTATTGTTTTTTTAATTTAATATTCTTTTAAGTTTAATATTTAATCCTGATCGTCGGATCAGATACGGATCAACGGCCCAGAATTTTTGCTTGATAAGGACGAGGATCGGTGACATGGCAGCTTACTATTTTACGGCGGTTCCTAAAAAACTGTCGTTAAATATCATCTTATTCACGGCGGTTCTAATAGAACCGACGGTAAATCTACCGCAATAATTAACGTAACAACTAATTAATGTCAGTTTTTAAGGAACCGCCGTGAATACTTGTTAATTCATGGCGCTTTCTTAAAAACTGCCGTTAATTTGTTCAGTTTTAACGTCAGTTTTCATAAAACCGCCGTAAAATGTACGATTCTACGCCGGTTTTATGAAAACCGCCGTTAAATGACCGATTTCACGGCGGTTTTTTTGGAAAACCGCCGTGAAAAAGTATTTAACGGCGGTTTTCCCAGAACCGCCGTGGATGAGGCGCCTTTGTATCTACTTTCTGCAGTAGTGAGAATACAAATAGACAGAGAGTACAGAGGCTTCTGCAATATTTCATTCTTCTACATTCTAAAATGAAAAGAAGAATTATACAGTCTGCATTGAATATGAATAAATATTCAAAAGCCAAAAGAAAAAAAAATCCTGCCAAAAAGAAAATGTGGCCACAGATATCAAAATCAAATTTGATATATCTTTATTAAGATATTAAATACCACTAAGCTGATTGGTTCTATATTTCACAAACTCTTAACCCCGCAAACTTCAGCCTTTATCCGAATCGTCTGAGCTCACCATCCTTGAAAAAATGTCTCCCCAGAAACATTCTTGCTACATGTTTGCATTAATCTTCATCATCACAATTCCACTTCAATGAATTTAGACAGAGATAATCTTCCAGTGTTGTATCTTGAATTCACTGGAGAGAGATGGTTTGATTGTTTGGTTTTCATTAATATTGTGGGTGGGTGGATATATGGGTTTGTTTTGACTGTATTTTGTATGCTAGAAATGGTCTTATTTTATGAAAATCGGTCTCAAACAAGAATTTGTCTTTCATTGAAGCCTACGAGAATATAATAAAGGATCTTCTATACTGAAAGAAAAAATGTCCTCCCATTTGAATTTTGACCACGATTGGGTGTTATTTTTCAATAGACTCGAGCCTAAAAGATTTTCAAGGTTTTGAGTGGGTGCCCGTTAAAATAGCCCCAATTGATATTTAGGTTGCATATTGTCAATCCCTTGATTCGATTCGCCAACTTTATTTTACATAATAGTATAAATATGCACATATTAATTAGAAAGATGAAGAAAATCGAAAATCCTAACTAACCCTAAGTTGTAGGGTGATGCCAACATTAATAATAAGGGAACTCAATCATATCCATTCACATGCTAAAAGCAAATGACCGTATTCCATTGAGTCCAAAAATATTTCATATATTTTTTATATTTATTTCTTATAAACACATTATAAATATATCCTATAAATTAAAACAGTACACATCTTCTTCTATATCCCTAATTTCAAGCTCTATTTCATCCTCAAATCTCACTCTTAATAATTATGAAATAGAATTGAAGGAGTTTCCTAATAAGATTATATATGTTTTGCGTGTTAAGTAAGTAACTAATGTGTGAAGATTTTATATAATAACAAGAAGATGAAGAAACAAGTTAATTAAATGAATCAACAAAAGTGAGGATTGAGAAAGACTGTTTACTCGAGCTTTGAACTTATTACGTGGTGGTCCCACTCGCCAGCATTGCAGGGAAAGGATGGCTGAGTACAGAATATATATAGTAGAAAGATAATGGTAATGCAATCCGGTGATTAAGGAGATTAAAGGGGATAATATCCCGTAAAGCAATGCAATTTGTCCCGAAAGACGGCTGCCAATTTTGTAAATTGGAAGAAAATAAGATGGGAAACAATTTAGAAGATGTTTTGATGATGTTGTGTGTGGGCATCTCACGGACAGGGGATCATGTGTCACATGCACCAGGTATTAATCCAACCGTTATTTTTTTTTTTATATATAAAAAATAAACAATAAAGGATACTATTAAAAAGAATATAATATATTTGAGCTTATTATTATTTTAGCACTCGAAACATTATTAAATCATTAATTCTCAAACTTATATTATTATAATAAGAAGTAAAATTGGTTTCAGAATAATGCAATATATTAAGTAGGCAAAAAATGCGGCAAAATTGCTGAAATAGTAGTTTTGAATTCGAATTGGAAAATATTTTATGTTTGGAATTAGTTGTTAATTTAGGTGGAATCTCACACTCGACCTGCGATTTCATATTTTATTATCTTTTTAAATAGAAATCGCATATCAAGTACGAGAATCCAAAAAAAAAATTAAAAAATTGAAATCGCACATTTGATGTGCAATTAAAAAAAAATCTCACACCATGTGTACGATTTCCAAATATTAAAAAAAATTGAAGTTAAAATTGCACACTTAATATGCTATTTCAAAAAAAAAAAACAATTAAGAATCACACATTTAGTGTGCGATTCCACAAATTAAAAAAAAATAAATTGGGAATCGCATACTATATCCACAAATTTAAAAAATAATAACAACAAATTAAAAAAACATCGGTGTGAATTATAAGATTCAGAAGAAGTGGGATATTATTAATTTGACTGGAATTAATTTTAAACTTAAGTCTGTCCTAGGATATATATGATAGAAAAACTCATTTAGAGATTGTGAGATATATGAGAGGAAAACTCCTTCGGTCGATTTTAAATTAAATTCATATTATATAGAATATACATGAGAGGAAAAAATCGTCTATTATATAGGATGAGAATCATTCACTTACAAGTGAAACCAAAAGATCTATAAAAAACTTATAGAAAATTATTTTAAAAATATTATAATCAAAATGAAATATATTAAATATACTAATTCATTGGCCATGAATACGTCGTTGACATGAAATTCTTGGCGAGATAAATTATTTTTTATTTTTTAATGTGTTAAATTTGGATATCTGCGACATATATGTATGATATGAAAAGTTATTGAGGGCAAAACACAATTACTTAGATTTCTTAAAATTAATTTTAGTCAAATTAATAATATTTGATCCCTTATTAATCCTATAATTAACACTATTCCCTTTAGGGCCTCCTTTTTTTGTTCAATTTGTTGTGGAATCGCATAATTGCGTGATTCTTCTTCTTCTTTTATATATATAGAGAGAGAGAGATAGATAGATAGATAGATACATAGATAGATAGATAGATAGATAGATAGAATTGAACAGATAATGTGTCATTATTAATTTATTTATTTTTTACATATTTTGGAATCACGATTATTATTCTTAGTTTTTTTATATTGTGGAATCGCACACATAGTCTTAATTTTAATTTTATTATAGAATTTCACGAATAGTGTGCGATTCTTAATTTGAAAGAACAATAAAATCGCAATTTGAGTGTACGGATCATATTCTTTAATATATTTTTAAAAATAATTTTTAGAAGTGGCACATTGAATGTGCAATTTTATATTAAAACACACACACACACACACACACACACACACACACACACACACACACACATATATATATATATATATATATATATATATATATAATATTTTGATATGTTAAGGAATCGTATATTCAATGTGTGATTTTACTTAAATTAATACATATATTCAAAATTGGATTTGATATGTAAAATATTTTGGCAAAAACTTGCGTTAGGCCAGATTGACAAGTCATAGCTTATTAGGTCATATGACCCGATACTCTAATGTATTGGTTTTTGAACTATGATGTTTTGATTTTTTTACTCAAAAGTATTGATTTTTCATAAATATCTTACCCTGTGTTATGATGTATTGATTTTTGTATTAGTATTATGATGTATTGACATTTTATTATAATATATTAATTTTTGTATTATAATATAGCGGTATGAAATTTTGGCATAACAAGGTCTTAGCCCAAATATTATAGCATTTTCGCATATTAAGTATACATAATTAATAAGTCCGCTTTTGTATAAACATTTGATAAGAAAGTTAAACTAAAAATGGACATTTTCCCTAAAATCATGTCTCCGCCTCCACAAAAGTAATCACTTTCTTTATAGTAATTGAAAAGTGCGTTGAACGGTCTAACAGGTCGTGTGATGTGGGCCTCCACTATGATGAAAAATCTTCCAAGAAGAAAACCCATCTTTTCAAAATAATCACATGCATCTTAATCTTATTAAATTTGCTTATTCAAATATCCCTCACGACCTTGACTAATGAAGTAATGGGAGAATTACAATCTTATTTTTATGTAGCACATGGAGTTGTTTTACATTTGCCTAATTCACGTGATTTGTATTAAATCTGAGTATTTGTAATATACGTTTAAATAGCACTAAATTAAAATTAAAAATAATAACAAATATTTCGTAGTTGAACTTGAAAATCTAGTCGCTATAGCAAATAGTGCGTGAAGTTTATTGTCAACTTTGTTGCTATGTGAGCGACAATTTTTTCTTTTTAGCGCAAAGTTGCATTTAAATTAAGTTTGGGTAGGTTGGGTGAGACAGGTCTCATAATATGAGATAATTTTTTACCAAATTCGTTAATTGATTCGTCTAATCATTCGACTCGCTCTAACCATTCATTTAATAAATTTAAAAAAAATATTAATTTTCTATCACAAACAAGGACACGCACAACAAGTGTGCTCCCCCTACCTCCGGACTCAGACCGTCACTTCCGATCGCCGGCCGCCACCTCCAACCGCAGCTGGCCGTCACCTCCATTATTTACCGGCGATATTAATTTACAAATCTTATATAGTTGTAATCGTCTCGTCTCCCTCGTTCCAAATTCGCGATTGGATTTATAACTTAATGTTCCAGTCACCGTATATCTGAGGTCAAAGTCACAAATTCATCAGTTTAACCTCCAATTTACAGTGATTCACCGGACGAAATTCCGATTAAACAAAACGTATCACATAATCGAGTATTTGTCTCGATCCACTCTACAAAACTACAAATTCAATAATAAAAAACGTTGCCGAAAAAAAAAAAAGAATCTGTCCAATTTTAAGTATTACAAAAGTAGTTAAAAGTATCACAGATTCAAATAAAAGTATCACAAAATCGACACATGTTATATTTTATATTTTTACATCTTTTTTTTCTTTTACAGAAATCAAAGTATCATAAAAATGTTGTTTACGAAATATAATTAAAATATTACATATTCTATAATTTCATTTATTTTACTTATATATGTGCCTATTATATTTAAATAATTAAAATTATTAAAAAGATTTGATCGCGTATCACAAAATATATTAAAAGTATCGCATATTTTCTAATACTTGTACATTGTACTACATTTTGTAATAAGTGTATTTTGTGATACTTTTAATATCTTTTCTGATACTTTTAATATATTTTGTGATACTTGATCAGATATTGTAAGAAAACATATTATTTATGCGATACAAAAATAAGTGTGTTTTGTTATACTTTTAATATATTTTCTAATACTTTTAATTACATTTGTAATACTCTGAATTATTTATTTAAAAAGAATGCACGTAATTATAGAAATCAAATATCAAGAATTATGTGATACTTCGGCTATTTTTTGTAATACTTGAACAACTTTTTGTGATACTCCAACACCTCACCATCCAAAATCTGCATATAATATATGCATATTGATAAAATCATTTTCAAAAGCCATATTAATACAAATTAAATTTAATAAATATCTCAACACCTGCACACACCACATCACTGGCGACACACATGCGCCCCAAATCACAATTGTTGAGAGAGAGGGAGAGACGAAAGAAAATAAGAAAAGAGAAAAAAGAAAAAAAAAACAAAACTCAACCTTTATCGGTGCTCACCGATTTGAAAATATAAATTAAGGAAATCATAGATTGCAACGCGAGGAGTTGAACGGTGATTTCCGATCCGAAATTGGCCCGTTAAATCATCGTAGATTTGAGGTCAAAGTTAACAATTCATAAAGTTTGACCTCAGATATACAAAGATCGGAACATCAAATCGTAAATTTGATTTCAGATTTAGAATGAGAGAGTCGAGACGATTCAAATGGTATAATTTTTACTTTTGTTGGTCGCCGGAGAACAGGGGCCGCCCGGACGACGGTGGCCGGCGATGATGGTGCGAGAGAGAAACAATGAAGATGGGAGGGGGACGGCTGGGAAAATGACAATAGGTTTTTTTATTAGTTTCTTTCTTTTTTAGATCTAGGGTTAGGGGACGGGCGGGTTGGACAAATGGACACGGTAAAAAGTGATCGCATACTATGAGACCGGTCTCACCCAAGTATTTGTCATTAACTTTAGTTACAAATATATGAAAAATCATTACTATTATTTAAGTTTTTAAGCGATGGAATTGTCGTATATTGTCGATGAAATGTTATTATTTGCAACAATTTTTCAATTTATTTCTATAGTTTTGCCATTATTTACTATTCTTCTTATAGTGTAGTAACTGTATTTTCTTGTGATAAAAAAGTAACTCACTTTCAAAAAAAAAAAAAAAAAGAGCTATAATATTATGTGACTCATTTTAAACATAAAATTAATGTCATTATAATACAAAACAGACACATCTCCCCTATATACTAATGCAAAATCCTTCTATCATATATGTCTTATTCTCATACTTCGTTAGTTTCAAAAAAACTATGGTGCTTCGATATCATCCGAATCTGATATTTACCTAATTTAGTATTTTCCTTTTATTATATTTTACCTAATTTAATATTTTTCTTATATTATATTTTGCCCAATTTAATATTTTTCTTTATTACATGTTACCTAATTTAATATCTTCTTTAACGTATTGTGCCTAATTCAATATCTTTTCTTTTATTATACTAATATAAAATATAAATAAGTTATAAAAATTAGAAAAAATATATATAAGCTGAGTTAATTTTTATTTATAGTAAAAATTGAAATAATGTTATTTGAATTTTAAATATTAATTTAAGAAAAATACGAGTTATATAAAATTATTACAAAATAAAAATAAATATAAAAAATATAAATTAATTTTTTTTTATCCAATCCTAATATAATTAACTAAAAATAACATTAAAACATATACGAAAAACTATTGTTACAAAAACAAAGGGAAACAAAAATATGAAATAAATAATAATAAATTATTGCGCATGGGGAAATATATATTAAATATATTCTAAACTTCTTTATCTAACCTCAATATAATGTATTGATACACACATTATATATCTATATAAATAAATTAGTATTTAACGCAGAAAAAATAAAATAAAATAATATTACATATACTACAAGTTAGATACACAATATTTTTTCAACAGAATTATCAGTGTCTTATATATTTTAATTTCTTATATCACATATTCACATGTGACAAGCGGAAGTTGTATGTTTTATATTTTTTAAAAATTAAATTTTTACGGGTTTCCTCTTCAAATTTAGGGTATTTTAATATATTTTACAACTAATTTCGCGACTCACTGTAAAAACCTTGAATATTCTTTTTTAGAAAATCAGTCTTACGGTAATTAGAACAAACAATGTTATGAATTGTGTGTAAAATTATTTATTGTGAACATTTTTAATATTATTATTTTAATATTTTTAATAAATATTTCTCATTTTTAATTCTCGCATAATATGGTGGTGTTAAACTAGTATATTATATATACACACGTGTACTAAGATTAGTGCTTCGAATCATATAAATTTACTGTTTACTAGTAGAAGATTTGATTAGTTGGAGTTTGTCTCGCTTAATCTCACCACTAGGCATTATTATATTTGGTACATTACTCGTGTTTCACAAACATTGTGCACCAAAATGTAGGGGAATACTTCATTAGTCCTTACATCTGTTACAAAAAATATATACTTTATAGTGAAGTTTTATAATTTTTAAATTAATGTAAATATTTATTTTATTTTACGTTAAATATGATATTACACCATAAAATTATTAATATGTTCAAAAAGTATAACAGATGGACGACAATCTTCTCATGTATATGGCTAACGATGTTCCCATTTTTCTTAATTAATATATTTATAACGAATAAATTTAAAACTTAAATGAAATTTAAATATTTGATATTACGTTGAGTTTCCGATTTGTTTAGCCTTTTATTATTATTGATGGGTTAGAATGTATGTATAAGAGTTAAATATAAAAAAAATATAAAAAATGTTTGAATTAAATAAAAATATGGTTCTTTGCTCCAAAATAAAATGGGAAAGAGAGGCGCGCGATGGCTCAACCCAAAACGAGACTTCATTTGGTCTTCTGGGCCTTACCATTTCCGCAGAGCCCAACAATATAGTATGTTATCTTTTGTCCGTAAAGTCCAACAAAAACATTTTTTACTTATTTTTTATTATTTAGTAAGAATTACTAAGATACATAATTAAAATAAACAAATCTCGATCAATATGTTTATTTTTAGGTCTCATTTTCACATGATGACGTTATTCCTATATCATAACTTCATCTTTGATAAGACAGTCCATAACATTCACCCACGCATGATGTATTATGAGCCCGATAATGAACATTTTTCATATTTATCGTGTATATGATACACAATCATTTGAATAAATATCAAAGTTTAAGATTAACTGTAAAAAGAGAAAATTACACATGCTTACATTCGGATTTCTTGATATATAAGATGATCCAATTTTTGTGTATATTAAAAAAATAAAATAATAAATTTGAACTTACAAACTTCTCTATAGAGTTGCTCTTTGAATGCACATGTTAGCGATTAGTAATTGTGTAAATTTTGACATGTTAACCCACGAGGGGCACAACAAAGTGTAGTTGATTAAAGTTAGAATATCAATTGAACACAACGGACATAAAAGATTCTAATATAGAAGTTTTTTCTTCTTCTTTTTTTTTTTTTAAAAAACTAATTTGACAGGGCAATTATTATTATGACTACAGCCACATCACAGTATCACAGTATCACACCCCTTTTTCTGTTTTTTTCTACTTAAATTATTCATCTCTCTCCCCACACAAAAGGTATCACTTATTCCTGTTTATCAGCACAATTGTGCCCTAATTATAATAATAAAATACCCCATTTCTCGCTCTGGGTTAAATTTCACCTTCACCACCACCACCACTAATCCACTGGCAGCTTACAGTAGAGCTGCTTCAATCCATTGCTACCCTCTGAAACTAGCCATTTGTTTTATATTATATTTCTCACTTAAAACAAATAAATCACTCCAAATATTTCCTTTCACCACCAGCATTTTTATTTAATTAATCGCATTAAAGTAAAGGAAACAAAAGACAAGGAAATTCATCACTGGTTGCTTACAGCAGCAATTTCATGGACTCAAGCTACATTCTTAGCTTCTTTATTCATCTTCTCCTATTATCCAGAGGTAAACGCAACTCTTAGAACTCCTTTTGCGTGTGGGTGTGTGGGTGTGTTCTATTTTCCTCCAAAGATTCAACTTTTTACATGGGTTTTTAGTTTTTATCATAAAAATGTGAAATTTGAACTGAGTTTTTGCCATTTGCTTTTTTATGGATAAAGTTGTAATCTTTAAATTTTTTCTTTTTCCCATTTTCGTTCTCTCAATTTTTTCTATATTCTACAGCTGCATTTGGAGCCACATTCACATTTGTAAACAAATGCGAGTACACAGTATGGCCCGGTATACTCGCAAACGCCGGCAGCCCTAGACTCGATAGCACCGGGTTCGAGCTCCCCCAAGACTCCACCCGGTCCTTCATCGCCCCTGCCGGCTGGTCCGGCCGCTTCTGGGGCCGAACCGGATGCACATTCTCCGGCTCCGAGCCAGGTTCTTGCCTAACCGGCGACTGCGGCTCGGGCCAAGCCGAATGCAGCGGGTCCGGGGCGGCCCCGCCCGCCACGCTAGCGGAGATCACGCTTGGAAACAGCGGCTTGGACTTCTACGACGTTAGCCTCGTGGACGGGTACAATTTGCCGATGATAGTCGAGGCCACGGGCGGTTCGGGGATGTGCGCCTCGACCGGTTGCGTGACGGATCTGAACCGTGCCTGCCCGGCGGAGCTACGGTTCGGTGGTGGGGAAGCGTGCAAGAGCGCGTGTGAGGCTTTTCGAAGCCCGGAGTACTGTTGTAGCGGCGCGTTTAACTCACCCGCCGCATGCCGGCCGACGGTTTACTCGCAATTGTTTAAGTCGGTGTGCCCGAGGTCTTATAGCTACGCTTATGATGACCCCACCAGCACTTTCACTTGCTCCGGTGCGGATTATACGGTGACGTTTTGCCCCTCCACGCCAAGGTAAAGGAAAATGCTCTGTTTTTCTTCTTCAGTTTCTTTTGGTTGCTTGTTTAGTGTTTTTCTTGTTTTATGGTAGTAGCATATTTTTCCCCTCAAACATACATTTTTATCTTTCGACTCTGGTATTGTTCTCAAAGTAGATTTATAATAATTATTATCATTATTATTTTCCTAATGATCAATCAAATAAGATTTATGAAAATGTAATGCATGAGAAATATAAGAATTATTTGCCTAGTTATATAGAATAATTAGCAGATTTATGACCTGTTTACTTGTAATTCATCAAGGCCTTTTTTTTTTTTACAATAATAATTTTCAATCATGAATCAAACCCTAAATCGTGATGTTTTATATGTAATTTGATTAGACGTGACATTCATAGGTGATTAAACACCATTTAAAAACAGATGATGTCGCTTAGAATGTTATTCTTGACCAAACAGGTTAATAAAAAAATAAGAATAAAGTGTGAGAATATAGGTTATTCATCTGTCGACAATGGGCAATGTAAAGAATTAAAGATATGCTAGAATAATTTGGAATTTGGACTAGCAATAGAAAAAGTTACCAATTTCTTACTATATTTTGCCTTTTTCCTTTGTGAAATGGGAACTGTTAAAGCAGCCCACTGAACCAGTACAATGAGTAGTATTCCTTATTTTAATTTCCACCAACTTAAGAAAAGCATTAATTATTTCAGCCAAAGAATCTTGCAAAGATCATTAGTTTGACTGCAAAAACTCAGTAAATAGTAAATATTAGCTGCTCTAGTATCTTGCAATAATTCACACTTCATCTTATCTTTTGTTTATATTTATGCAGCCAAAAATCTTCAAAAGATACAACCCCAACAGTGACAACTCCACCAGGAACAGTTAATGGTGATGGGTCTCTATCAGGGTCAGACCCAAACATGGGTGGGTCCCAGCCTGGAACCGGGGTAGGTGTTTCCGGGTCGGAACCGGGTTCGGGTACTGGGTCCGGATCTCAAACAATGATGACAGATGGGTCTTGGTTGGCTGGTTTGGCTATGGGGGACTCAACTAGGGTTTACTGCTCACCATCTTTGCATTATGTTGTCTCAATTGTTTTTGCTGTTTTTATTTTATCAGTATTTTCTTAGTATTTTTGGATCTAGGGTTTGCT
>BMAC01000178.1:484152-503839 GCA_014905375.1 Phtheirospermum japonicum
TGGAGAGATTGGCGGGAGCTTGTGGATAATGGGGTGTCGAACTTTGGGATTGGGCTTCAGTCGCATTTTTACGTACCTAATCCGGCTTTGATAAGGGGAGTGATTGATAAGCTGGCGACTTTGGAAGCTTCCTATTTGGCTGACGGAGCTGGATATTAGCAAAAAATTGATGATGAACAATTAAAGGTCAGATGTAAATTTACAAAAGATTATTACAAGTTTTCTTGAATTAGAAACTTTTTAGTGTTGTAGCTGTAGGTGCGGCTGGAAATGGGCTTGGGCCGGGCAACTCGGGCCATTTCTAAAGGCTGGCCTAAATTCATTCAAGTCTTCAGGTCACTGTTTTGGAGGTCCAAAGGTAGAAAACTAGTTTAATTTGAGGTCGGGCAACTCGAATGTGCCGGGTTTCTTCGAGTCTCTTAAGTATGAGTCCAAGCCCTCGTGCTGGGCCGGGCTGAATATTGACGTCTCCTCTGATGGAATGTGTGGACAATGTAGCAAAATTGGCCTAGCCCCGTTTGGACCGGTCCAGCCAGCACGAGGGCAGGATTAGGCTTCGTTTTTTTAGAGACTCAAAATCCAGGTTAACTTAGGCCCAGTGAAATAGCCTGACGTCCGACCAAGAATACACGTAAAACTATTAGACTGGAATGGGTCACGAAAAATAACAGCCTGATAGACCTAGCGATCCCATTGCCGTTACGGACTAATGGTAGTGGCAAAAAATCGTCATGATTTTGCAATAAATTAGAAAAACTTGCCAAAAGAATTTCAGAATTAAAAAATAAAAAACCCCAAGACCTGGTGAGGTGAAACTTAATTTCGCCCAAGTGAATGGACATGTTAAGAGATATACACATAGTCGAAACTGATTTCGACATTAGCTGGTTTGACTAGAAATATATCGTGGAATATGGGCTGAGAATTTATTATTATTTATCTTTTCACAAATCCTAATGCATGACTATTATTGTCACGTATAGCTACACGACTGAAATTGCAATTTTAACCATTGTGCAGGCAAAATATCTGGAGGTAGCCTTTGAGAGAAGGGTTTTCACACCCGTCCGGTAAAACGGGATCATGCTTTGGACAGCATGGCATCCTAATGAAGCCGATTGCTATCGAACGTGCCTGCAGGACGACAAGTTCAAGAATCATCCAACTGGCGACACGGTCGACAAGCTGCTGAAAGAATGGCAAACTAGAAAAGTGAAGGGCAAGACAGATCGTCATGGTATCTTCAACTTCTCCGGGTTTTTGGGTGATTATAAGGTGATTGTCAAACACATGAACAAAACAACCGAAACAACTTGTCCCTCGGCCGTGGCCATGAAACCAAACACTGGAATATTTATCTGTAGATTAGATTAATTAATCACTCATATGCTGTAAGCCACAAATAAAAATAATTGTTATTATTATTAAAAATAAATCAAATGTGTTTCTTTAGAATCCAAAGAGTGACTACATACGTCACTCATATTGTACAAATCACATGACATGTCTATCTGCCATAGCAGACAACTATAAAAGCAATGCTTGCAATCACAGCAAAGAGAGGCTCTTTTAGTCTTTTTTTTTTCTTTCATTCCAGACATTAGCCTACAATTTCAGATACATTCACACCGTACTATGTTTCTTGAGTTTTTACTCTGAAGTGCTAAAAGGTCAATGGAATCTGATGCTTTAATCAGTTAAATTATATACTTAGTTTAAAAGTTTAAACACCTTATGGCATTTTAGGTTTTGATTTTGGTTTTTACATGACTACATTTTAGAACAAATTGGTAAAAGCAGGGTTATGTTTGTGTGTTGGGTCCCAGAAAACATAAAAATAAACACTTTTTTACTAGGAAAAGGGCAAAAAAGAAAACAAGTCCAGTATTACATATATACACAATCCAAGGGGAAAAAAAGCACTTCCTAAGTATGAAACAATAAAAAAGACTGCAAAATGTGGCTCCCCAAGTTGCAATCTGCCAATTTTTCCATCAAATCCTAAAAAAAGCAAAAATTCATTCTTTTCAAGGTAGCCTTGTGTCCATTAACTGGTGGCATTGGGAGAGCCCAAAAGACTAGAGAGAAAACAAAACAAAAAAAAAAATAATCTTTGGTTCAACTTGAGACAATTAGGATAACAAGTGTCTCCAGTTTATAAAATATTGACGAGACACTACTGCAGAACAGGGCATTTACGGCTGTCTCTTATACACATCTAGATGTGTATAAGAGACAGCTCCCAATGCACCAGTTAATGGACACAAGGCTACCTTGAAAAGAATGAATTTTTGGCTTTTTGTTAGGATTTGATGGAAAATTGGCAGATTGCAACTTGGGGAGCCACATTTTGCAGTCTTTTTTATTGTTTCATACTTAGGGAAGTGCTTTTTTTCCCCCTTGGATTGTGTATATATGTAATACTGACTTGTTTTCTATTTTTGCCCTTTTCCTAGTAAAAAAGTGTTTATTTTTATGTTTTCTGGGACCCAACACACAAACATAACCCTGCTTTTACCAATTTGTTCTAAAATGTAGTCATGTAAAAACCAAAATCAAAACCTAAAATGCCATAAGGTGTTTAAACTTTTAAACTAAGTATATAATTTAACTGATTAAAGCATCAGATTCCATTGACCTTTTAGCACTCAGAGTAAAACTCAAGAAACATAGTACGGTGTGAATGTATCTGAAATTGTAGGCTAATGTCTGGAATGAAAGAAAAAAAAAAGACTAAAAGAGCCTCTCTTTGCTGTGATTGCAAGCATTGCTTTTATAGTTGTCTGCTATGGCAGATAGACATGTCATGTGATTTGTACAATATGAGTGACGTATGTAGTCACTCTTTGGATTCTAAAGAAACACATTTGATTTATTTTTAATAATAATAACAATTATTTTTATTTGTGGCTTACAGCATATGAGTGATTAATTAATCTAATCTACAGATAAATATTCCAGTGTTTGGTTTCATGGCCACGGCCGAGGGACAAGGTTGTTTCGGTTGTTTTGTTCATGTGTTTGACAATCACCTTATAATCACCCAAAAACCCGGAGAAGTTGAAGATACCATGACGATCTGTCTTGCCCTTCACTTTTCTAGTTTGCCATTCTTTCAGCAGCTTGTCGACCGTGTCGCCAGTTGGATGATTCTTGAACTTGTCGTCCTGCAGGCACGTTCGATAGCAATCGGCTTCATTAGGATGCCATGCTGTCCAAAGCATGATCCCGTTTACCGACGGGTGTGAAAACCCTTCTCTCAAAGCTACCTCCAGATATTTTGCCTGCACAATGGTTAAATTGCAATTTCAGTCGTGTAGCTATACGTGACAATAATAGTCATGCATTAGGATTTGTGAAAAGATAA
Source organism: Phtheirospermum japonicum (assembly GCA_014905375.1). Taxonomy (NCBI): domain Eukaryota; kingdom Viridiplantae; phylum Streptophyta; class Magnoliopsida; order Lamiales; family Orobanchaceae; genus Phtheirospermum; species Phtheirospermum japonicum. The sequence goes on from BMAC01000178.1 coordinate 487,520, forward strand.
ATAATAATAAATTCTCAGCCCATATTCCACGATATATTTCTAGTCAAACCAGCTAATGTCGAAATCAGTTTCGACTATGTGTATATCTCTTAACATGTCCATTCACTTGGGCGAAATTAAGTTTCACCTCACCAGGTCTTGGGGTTTTTTATTTTTTAATTCTGAAATTCTTTTTGGCAAGTTTTCTAATTTATTGCAAAATCATGACGATTTTTTGCACTACCATTAGTCCGTAACGGCAATGGGATCGCTAGGTCTATCAGGCTGTTATTTTTCGTGACCCATTCCAGTCTAATAGTTTTACGTGTATTCTTGGTCGGGACGTCAGGCTATTTCACTGGGCCTAAGTTAACCTGGATTTTGAGTCTCTAAAAAAACGAAGCCTAATCCTGCCCTCGTGCTGGCTGGACCGGTCAAACGGGCTAGGCCAATTTTGCTACATTGTCACACATTCCATCAGAGAGACGTCAATATTCAGCCCGGCCCAGCCCGAGGGCTTGGACTCATACTTAAGAGACTCGAAGAACCCGGCACATTCGAGTTGGCCCGACCTCAAATTAAACTAGTTTTCTACCTTTGGACCTCCAAAACAGTGACCTGAAGACTTGAATGAATTTAGGCCCAGCCCTTTAGAAATGGCCCGAGTTGCCCGGCCCAGCCCATTTCCAGCCGCACCTACAGCTACAACACTAAAAAGTTTCTAATTCAAGAAAACTTGTAATAATCTTTTGTAAATTTACATCTGACCTTTAATTGTTCATCATCAATTTTTTTGCTAATATCCAGCTCCGTCAGCCAAATAGGAAGCTTCAAAGTCGCCAGCTTATCAATCACTCCCCTTATCAAAGCCGGATTAGGTACGTAAAAATGCGACTGAAGCCCAATCCCAAAGTTCGACACCCCATTATCCACAAGCTCCCGCAATCTCTCCACGTACTTATCCACCGCGCACTGCCCGTTACAATTCTCCAACACGTTGAACTCGTTCATAAACATCCGGGCCCGGGGGTCCAATCCCTGCGCGGCCCGGAAAATCTCCACGCTGGCGTTCAGGCCGAGCCTCTGCTCGTAGAAATCCCAGGGGAGCATCTCGTTGTTGACGTCCCAATGCACGAACTCGTTTTTGTATCTCTTCATCACGCTGTGGATTCTTGAACGGACGGCTGATTTGAGCTCGGAGGTCGTTAGGTTCTTGGCCCACGGTGGGACCATGTTGTGGGACTCCCAGAGCACGTTGTGGCCTCGGACTGTGATCTGTTTGGTTCGAAGGAGTTGTAACATTTGGTCCGGGATCGTGTAGTTGACTTTCCCGCGTTGGGGCTCTGTCTCGTTCCATTTCAGCTCGTTTTCGAACACCGCAGCGTTAAATCGCTCGAGAAACCATTTCTTGCAAACAATAATTTCTTAATATTATAAACTTAATTTATTCATTTTTTACTAAAAAAAATATTTGATCGATTATCGAGTAGAGTCTTACCTGGTACTGTTTATTTCCTAAGATCAATGCCGAAATAGCCGTTCCGAAAGGGAAATCTCGAGAGACTTGATTTACAACAACTTTTGCTCCGTGTAACTTATTTCCATCGACATCTGATACATGTAACGTGGTGGTGCGTTTTCTTTCCTGCATGATTTAAAAAAAAATGTATTAATTACTTGTGATAAAAAAATAAATAAAAAATAGTAGGTTCATACAGTGTTTATAACGCGTTGTTGGTTTTTTTCCCACTGCTGACGAGTGAATGGCTGAATAGATGCACTGGAAACAGATACTTTTATCTGTTGCCCGTCGACATTCTGCAAAAAACACGAGAAATGTAGTAATTAAGTGTTTTTTTAAAAATAATTATATCATGTGATTAAAAAAAAAATCGTGTACTTAAATAATTGGGACGTACCTGAAAATATATAAAAGCATTAATGTTTAAAGGCGATTCGAGAACAAATCCACCCTTAAGAAAAGACCAGCATCCGTTTTTGGCAACAACAGTCCCGGTGCAGTTGAAAGTTATATGATCAGTGGTTAGGGTTGCCTTAATTAGTGCTGAATCTGCACCTGTGATCTTAATCCAACCTGTTGAATATCATTAATCACCACAAATTAGAAATTATTATTATTACAAAAATTAAACCACTTTATTATCTGTAATTATCTATATTTTCTAGCTGGACTTAACTGGAAAAGGCGTAAATCGTGTCGCCGGTGAGATTATTTAACACGAAAGCAGTGGAATTGATAGGAGTTTCGAAGGCCTGTTTCTTGATTATTCCACCATTGTAGAGTGGATCCTCCGGTACTGATTTGCACTGATTATAGAAAAATAAAAATTAATAATAATAATAACTTGGGTCATTTATTTAAATGTGTTACAATTTATTTATTTAATTATTTACCTCGGTACTTGCGGAATAATCGTATAAAGGTGCTTCTTGCGAAGAAGTAAAAGTGCTCGTTGAAGGGCCAATAAGGAGGGAGAGCCCAAGGAATAAAATGAACACAAATCTCTTCATGGTTTATCTTAAGAAAAGAGTATAAGGTTATACCTGAAAAAATAAAAATAGCCAAGTTAACATTTTTTACAGCATGGACAAAAAATTCTGTTTCTAAGCTGAGGGTGAAAAAAACTTAAATATGATGAGCAACATAAAAGTAAGTACCTTTGGAAATGCAAATAAGAGGTTATCCAACTGTTGTGATTGTCCTCTGTTATTTGCATATAACTGATATTTAGCAGCAGGCTCCCCGGAGTCTGGTTGAAATGGTGATGTTTATTGAGGCCATGCCATGAAAGTTGTAGATTGACAATTACAAATTATTTATAGGCAAGAACAAGAAGAACTATAATTAGTTATTCAATAATATCCAATGATAATTCAGAAATGGCAATGGAGGAGGTTTAATTTAGCAACTATTTTCACGTGGAGTCATATGAAAACCAATAAAATCTTGTCCATGTTTTCCAAAACAAAATTATATTATCTGTAACTAGCCAGCAAATAATGTGAATACACAAAACAAGAATGTGAACACATACAAAGTAAATAAAATCTATATATAGCATGTTAAATTGTATATACAACTTGTTTAGCTTCCTATACATGTGAATGTTTATGTTTTTCTAATTTTACACTGATCATCAAATGCATTTTAATCAGTAAAAACCGACCTTTAAAAAAAAAATCGATCTTCGAGCATCCAGTGATATTCTACAACAATATTCCGGCTTGAAACAATTGCATCACTGCCCTCAACAAAATAATTAAAAAACCAAAAATTAAAAAATTGAATTCTTGGAATAATTGTGTGATATGAAACCCAGAAGAAAAAAAGAAGTGAAATTAGGTGCATAAAACACCCAGCTTAGTCAAGGCCACAACTTAAAGCTTAGCATAATAACATCAATGCAAGAATGACAACTTACACAACATACTCGCATAAAATACGCGTATTCGACATAAAGCACCGTTAGTGATTGCTAATTAGAAGTTCTTGCATCATAATTACACACTCATCTCGTCAATTAGTATTTAACCCGCATCACTCACAAACCCTAGCTAGAAATTATGCTGCAAGTACAAATGCTCCTGAGGTGAAGCGGGCCCGATCTCCTCCACCAAACTCCTCAACGCATCCCCAACAACATTCCCGTTCCTCGTCTCCACGTTCTTCCCGTCGATATCCGATTCCGAAACCGACGATTTTCTCCTCTGCGACGAGGCCACACTCGGAAACGTGATCCAAGACGGGGCCCGGAACTCGAACCTCTGATCCTCTGTGTCTCCACCGTCCGTCTCTGAGTTCGACCTGTTCCCCGATCTTTGGCTCGGCTTCTTATGCATCCTACTACTCCCCAACACGACCTCCGTCGGCAATATAGGCTGCTCATTTGACGGGCTCCCCATCAGCAACGCCAAGGCCCGTTCCAAAGCCGTCGTCACTTTATCCATCGACGGCCTCTCTTTTCCTCTCATTCTAACACACTTGCTCGCTATGTTCGCGATCCGCTTCAAAGCTTCAATATCCGCCGGAGGCTTCAGAACCGGGTCGAGAACCGATTCGACATCTCCAGATTTAATCAACGGGACAGCCCACTCGACTATATTCCCTTCCTCGTACTGCATGTCGATCGCCTTTCGACCGCTCAGAATTTCCAAAAGCAAAACGCCGAAACTATAAACGTCGGATTTCGTCGTGAGGTAATGAAGCCTATAGTATTCTGGGTCGAGATACCCTAACGTCCCAGCGGGTAGTTCGGCCAACGGGGAGCTACTATTTGCCGGGCCGAGTAGAGAAAGCCCGAAATCAGCTACGCGCGCGTTATGCTCTTCGTCTATGAGAATATTCGACGATTTTATGTCGCGGTGGATAACAGGCGGGCAAGCGTATCCGTGTAAGTATTCGATCCCACGGGCCGCTTGGACGGCTATGGTAACTCTCCGAACCCAATCCATTTGCTCTTTTAATTCTTTGTTCTTGGTGTGGAGATGCTGATGCAACGAGCCGTTCGCCATGAACTCGTACACCAAAAGCCTCTCGCCGCCCTCTTCGCAATAACCGAGCAAATTCAGCAAGTGGGCGTGGTTTAGCCGCGATAGCAAGTCAAGCTCGGTGTGAAACTCCTTGGAATTCTTTTTCAAATCGGCCGAGACGATGGCCCGTTTGACGGCAACGACCGTCCCGTCCTTCAGAACGCCTTTGAAGACGCACGAGAAGCTACCCTTACCCACGAGCGATTCTTCTTTGAACCCGTTGGTGGCCCGCTCGAGCTCCTCGTAGTTAAACATCTCGGCCCGTCTGATCTTGAGCTCGTCCAATTCGGGACGGATTTTCCCGCTCTCCTTGCGGAAGGAATTACCGTTGGTAGTAGCTTTTATTATAGAATCAGCAGAGCACCTACAGTTCCTCAACTTGTACCGAACGTAAAACACCGAGGTTAAAAAAACGGCACTCACGAGAAAAACGGCAAACGAAGCCTCGGCTATAATAATTGGCATTTGCATAGACCAAAATTTCCCACTATCACTACTACTATTATTACCAGCATTATTAGAACAACTGTTGACACAGTCAACAGACACGCAGTTCGTGCAGTTATACCCGCACTGCCTATCGAAAGTCGAACCGCACTCAGTCAACTGATACATCTCGCTCGGACATCCACTGCTACATTGCAAGCAAACATGATATCCGGGTGACTTACAAGGCACGCTCGCATTGTTAAACTCGTAAGAACCGTTCGAACACGGGCCCGTCTTGCAAACGCCGGGCGAAACGGCTATTGGTAGGGCGGAAGGGAAGTTAGCACCCCAACAGACGGGCAAAAGGGACGTCTCGGCAAGAATGCCACAAGTGAAATAATCGCCTCCCGCGATTTCGTAGAGCTTAACCCCGTTCGGAGGCGGCGTGCTCTTCTCGACCTGATAACCCCAGCAAACCACGCCCCGGTCGTAACTCCTAATCCCACAGGCGTGGAATTTGCCCCCGATCACTGACAGCATCGGATAATCGGGGGCCGTGTCGATATTAAGCTGCCCGGAGTACATAATCGATTTCTCACTGTTCTCAAGATCCAAGCTTTTTCCCCAACAAACCACTCTCGAATGTACGCCTTCTAGAATACCACAGACATGAAACCCTCCGGCTGCGATTTTTCGGAATTTGAACTCTCTGGGGACTAAACCTATCACATTGCTGCTAGTTTGATCGCCCCAGCAAAAGACACTTCGGTTCTGGGAAAATAAACCGCAGTTGAACTCGGAACCGGCTGAGATGGATTGGATCTGGCCATCGAAAGTGTAGCTTTTGGTCATGTTGTAGCCCCAGCAATCGACTAGTGACGTGTTTCTGAATTTCCCCATCAAGGGTTTGCGCAATCCGCACAAATGGTGATCCCCGGCGCTGATTTCCAAGTACTCTGAGTTCGCTAACTGTAGGGACGCGCCCAGGGGAATAAAACCCGTGCTGCCCCAGCAAAAGGGCTGATTCGAATCCATCTGGAGACCGCAGACGAAGCCGTTCCCGGCGGTTAAGCCGAGGAATGGCGAGTGGCTCGGGGTTGCATGGATGATGGCTGGGTTTGAGCCGTAGCAGTTGGTTAAATGTGAGCCGTCGGATTTGAGGCCGCAGAAAACGGGCCCGTTTTCGCCGTAGGATATGGCGATTGACGACATTGAGCCCAAACTGGATACGCGGCAGCATAAATTGGAGAAAAATAGTAAGAAGATTAACTTTAGATCGAGGAAAAAGATGGGATTTTTACATGAGTAGAGATGATTCATCTTCTTCTTCGTCGTCACTGTGTGTTGTGTGTGTGAAGATTTTATTTTATTATTATTTATTTTTTTAAAATTTGGGGAATAGTGGCGGAGGAGGTGGTGGTGAGGGTGGCTGAAGCGTTTCAAGTGTGTGTGTGTTGTGTGTGAGAGAGAAGGGGAGAGGGAAAGTGAGCTGGTGGGAGCATTTAATATTCATCGGACGGTGGGTATTCGTCCCGAGTTGATCCGACGGTCGGATTTTTATATTTAATATAATAAAGGGAGCCGCTGGATGTCACGCTCGCATTGAATGCATCCTTTTGTAGGTTCAGCTAACTGGGAATTGTTATTTTGGAGTGGATTGTTTTAATCTTTTGTTTATATACTTTTCAAATTGCAACGGTGATGATATTTTGAAGAAAGGTACATGTTATGTTGTTTGTTCTTCTTCTTATAAAGATGAAAATCTAATTTTGGAGGGAGAAAACGTAATTTTGAATTAATGTATAAATCTTATGTCATTGTATGTTGGGTGGTTCTAAAGATTAATGAAAAGAATATAGGTCTCAAAACAAATTTTCAGGATTTAAAAGGGGGAAAAGGAAAACTTTATCAAGGGGTGGCAATAAATGATGAAAGCATAACCTTAATCATAAATTCCTAAGAATCGGATTTGACAGCCTAATTTTGCTTTCTTGGCTTGATGATGAATTAATGTCACAAACCATCATATGTTACTAGCAATAATACATTAATTATAAGGTACATGTGAATTCATGATGTTGTACTAAACAAACTGTATTCTTTTAGACTTCTTGTAACTAAGTACTATTTCACTAGCACTTAGGTTTGATCTTTTAGTCTTTGTAAATAAGTACTGTTTAATCAAGTCTTGATTTTTATCAAACTTCAGAAAAACTTTTTTAAAGTTGTTTTGATTATTAATCAAGTTGAGCTTTAGTCTGATGGACTTAGGTAGTTTGAGTTTATATTTAATTTGTTTTCACCTCTGTATTAACAAATGACCAAATTCAGTAGTACCAACAGACAAATACTGCATTAACAAATGACCCAATTCAGTAGTACCAACAGACAAATACTGTTAACGAAACGAGTCGAAGTGAGCTTAAGGATTTTGAGCTCGACTTCGACTATTACTCGAACAATGTTCGAGTTCGTTCAATTAATTTGTTGTACAATTTAAGTTCGAATGTTTTATTTAACATCACTTCAATTTTGTACGAATAATATTTTCTCATTAATTGTTTATTTGCGAACTTCATTCGTTAACAGTACTCACAAGTGATCTATGAATTAAAATTTCAATTATCAATAACTACTATTATCCCCTCAAAATAATGTATTTAAACTTATTGAGATTTGGAATTCAGAGTACCAAAGTTTTGGATCTCAGTTTTACGATTTCAACTCGGTACTAAGGACCTAATAGTATTTACTAATCAAAGTTTCATTTACACACACACACCTCCCCAAGACCCAAACCGACAAAAACAAATAAATCATGAATAAATAAATATCAAGAAATATTAATCGGTCTCCTAATTTAGATGCAGTTTTGTTTTGTCTTTTCCAGGATGTAGTCAAATCAGTACTATAATATGTTTATATAGATTCGAGTGATGGCTTAGCTTCTCGGGATTTTGTGACGACTTTCGGGGTTATGCTGTGATTAAACTAAAGGCTATTTTACAAAATGAAGCTTCTTTATAGGATTACCACCATCTATGACAATGTGCAATATAAAATCAACTGTTTACACGAGGCATGCATGTGGTTTCACTCCATTTTTTAAATGCTGATTCTTACATCTTTAACGATAAATTAATATGAAAATATTAAATATCCAAATGTCTTCCACCTTAAATGAAATTATCTCAAGAGTGAACTAAACCTTTTGAATTCTGATACTCTAATTTCTAGATGAGCGTGGCAAAAATTGGTCCGTGTTTGGCCCAAACTTGGACCACTTTCAACGTGGGTTTTATTTGTGACCATCAGCTTTGATGATGTTGGAAGAGACTACTCAAAGGCCCAACTCATTTGACAACCTTATAAATAGTTTCACTTTTTTTTATTCAACTACCTTACCCATGTCTCAAAATAAATCTTATTCACCCATTTTCTATCCACATCTATATTAGGGAAAAAAGTTTGTATTTAATTTGTAAGCATATTTAATTTCTTACCGCACCCATTTATAAGGTATGTTTGCTTCTTCCATTTTAATATATTTTTTTCATTCTATATTTTGTATTTAATTGGATAATTTATAAGACAAAATTTGGGTTATACTGTTTCTAATATGATTTTATGTTTTTATTAACATGAAAAATAAAGATTTGAATTTTTCGAACTTTGGGTTCAGAGATGAATCATCCAATATTGGAAATTTTGCTCAATATTTGGGTCTTGGCCCATTGAACATATATCAATATTTTGGACATATTTGGCCGATTTTTTTTACCACTTTTTACTCCATTCCACTACAAAAAAAAAAAAAAAAAAAAAAAACTCAATTTTTCGAGGGATTTGGGCGAAATCGAGGGAAAAAATCCCTCGAAAAAATTCTCCTCGGTAAGTATTTTCGAGGGAAATATTCCCTCGAAAAATTTAAACCGAGGGTCTCAACCCTCGGAAAAATCACCGTACAACCCTCAAAAAACCAAGGGAAAGTTCCCCTCGATTTTCCGAGGGAATGTTTCCCTCGGAAAACCGAGGGGTTAAATTCCCTCGAAAAAATCGAGGTTGTATTTTCCCTCGGGATACCGAGGGCATACTATTCCCTCGATTTTTGATTTTTTCGAGGGATTTTCCCTCGGTTTTTATTTTTATTTTTATAATTTTTAATTTTAATTCCTTTTCAATTATTAAGATTCCCCAAAAATTTGAAAAAAATCATTAATGAAAAGACAAATAAATAAACTAATATTATAAAAATATTTGAAATTTTAGAATTATTACATGCGTTCGACACAATAACAAAGTTTATATAAAAATCAAACTGTCCTATGGATGGAAAGGAGGGTATTGCTGGAAACGAGCATACAGGTCAGCCATCTGGGCATTCATCTTCGCCTGAAATGCCTCCTGCTGCCGGCACTGGCTCTCACACTCTGCCTTCTGCTGCAGGCGTTGCTCCTCAAACTTGCTCCACACGTCGTCGCTCAGACTCGGCGTATTGCTGCTTGATCGCCTTGAGCTCCACCCTCTGCGCTCTTTGAGCTCGTCTGGTGTCCTCCAAGTCCTCCTTCTGAGTCTGGAGCTGCGCCTCGAGCTCTCTGACGTGGGTCCTATTAGCCTGGGAGGAGGTGGAAGAAGAGCGGCCTGTGAAAAAACCCTTCGCAGCAGCCACCACCTTCCCATATGTGCTGACGCCGTAATGTTGTCCCTTGCTCGACACGACGACGCCAAAGAAAATCCGATCAGAGTCAACCTCGCTACTCGCATCCTGGGAAGATGCGAGTTTTTTTTCCTGGGTCAGTTGTCGCTCGTACTCCTCCTGAAATACAACTCGTTATTAAAATTTTACATTAAAATCAAAGAATAAGTTTAAAATAAGAAAGAGACTCACATTAATATTACTAGATCTCGTATCGATTCACGCACCGTCTTTCTTTTGGTGCGTACGTACAAAAAGATTGTACACCTTAGCCGGCTTCACCCGTCTCCCGCTCTTGTATTCAAATAGAATTTTCAAATGATTAACATTAAAATTAAACAAATAAATATTATATTATTATATTCTAAAATTACTTACGATATCCAAAGCATAATCGATACTAGATCTAGCCCCCCCCCCCCCCCGTGTGCTTCGACATCCCAGTACCCGGCTCAGCAGGCTCGCTCCTCCTGTTCTGGCTGCACTGCTCGGATTTGACCTTGTTCTCGGGCTTATCCCACTCGACCTTCAAAGCCCTAGTTGAGATGCATGATATATAAGATGGTATAAATTATATGTTATAAATAAAAAATTCTAATTTAATAAGAAAACATATAATATAATCGTTTACATATAGACCTCCTCGAGGAGGCATGGTGGCCTCTGACCACCATGGGCGGCAATAAACTATTTATACTCGTTCAGCTGCCTCCCGTACTTCTCCCCGATCATCGAAAAAAATACAGCATGTATCTGTCTATCACTATACTCCTTCGGGTCCCAATAACAAATCTCTTGCAAAATAAAACAATAATTACAATTCAGTTGATACATATGATTGTGTAGTTACGGTAAATATTAACAAATTTGGACATAAAATAATAATTACCTTAAACATCTCCCACCAGAACGCCTTAGTCTCCTTAGGGACCGCCTTATAGCACCACCCAGCGGGATGGAGTTCCTTCTCAAAAATCTCCCGGAGTATAGTGGTCACCTTGCCCTGTCTGCTGTGCAGCCTGTATTCAATTGTGTTTTTTTTTTGTTACGAATAAAATTTAATCATAATGATAATTACAATTTTAAAATCATTGATTTACTTACTTCTTCCCTGCAATATAAACCAGAACTCCACCTCTCTACGATAGGACCAACTGTCGTCGTGATGTACCCGCGTCGGACGGGGTCTGTGGTGGTGTATGCGACGTCGGTGTCGGGGTCTGCATCGGTGTCTGATAAGGTGTCTGCGCTGAATAATCATTACCGAGATCCATGTAGTCGGTGTCGAAATCAGCTAAACGATTAGCCGAAGGAGTATCTGATCGACCCACGCTACCGAAAACTCGATGCAACGGCATCTGATAAAATTATTAGATAATAATATGAACATTTTATAAAATACCAGTATATAACATATACCAAACGTATTAATAAATCCAAATTAAAAAAAATAGTTATAAAAAAAGTGTGTTTTACAATAAGAATAAATTACATATATTTCAACCAAACTAATCACTTTCACTATTAAAGGTATCACCAAACTCATCTTCATCCGTATCTTGATCTGTATCTTGATCGGTAAGTAACTCTTCTTCTGTATCATCATTTGTCTCGTTACCAAGTTCCTCCACGTAATTATCATTGAGGCCGTGCAACTAAAAATTGAGATCGTTGAGTTGAATCGGACCGCATGTATCTATAGCTTCCTCTTGAAATGGTTCTTCTGGTAGAGGCTCGATAAACTCAACATTTGATCTCGCCTTGATTTTACACGTTGCCCACCAGTCCGATTTATCTTGTCTCAAACTTGGGTATGCACAATAGTATACTTGTGCAGCTTGGGAAGCAAGTACGAAAGTTTCATATCGATTGAACCTACGCTTATGATTGATATCGACAATCTTATAATTTGGATGGACTTTTGTGCCTGCAGTTGTTGGATCAAACCATTCGCAAATTGAACAATAGTGTGTTTTTCTCCATTCGGCCGGTGTATTCGAGCTGCACAATTTCTATGAGACGACCGTAATAATCATATTCGGTTGCCCCATAAGTTGACCCTTTAATACATACTCCACTGCTTGATGTTGCTTTGTTAGATCCGTGCTCCAATGTGTGAAATCTATAACCATTTATCTTATATCCGGAATACGTTTTCACACATTTTGATGGACCCTCGGCTAGACTCCTAATATTCTCGTCGATCACATTGTTCGAACGATCTCTAGCCTATGACATTGATAAGTTATTTTTAATTTTGAAAATATATTATATAAATAGATACCATAATTATATGATATGCATCTCGGTATCGAACGTCTTACGTAATGTTTGAACCAATTGGTAAATTTATTTTCCAATTTTTTGTTGATTCTATCATCAATCCAATTTGGTTGGAGACGTTGAATGCTCTTCGTGTAAATACTACATATAATGTTACACAATTGAGGAAAAAAGTATTAGTACATTTATATATATGTATAAAATGACATTATAAATTGGAATGAGTATTCATACCTAACATATTCTTCTACCTCCTCACAATTTAGCAACACGTATATCCTAGCGGCGTTGTATTCTGTTTCGCTTAGAAATATTTTTTCCTTTGTACCAAACGTCTCTCCACATTTCTTAAACACCGAGGGAATTCCATCACCGTCATCCACACAATTTGGACCGTCGTCATTTCTAGGAACATTTGTTCTTTTAGTTGAAGCGTGATCTTCAAAATAGTACGGACTAAAACTTGATGCCTCATCAACCAGATATGCGTTTGCTATCGACCCTTCAACACTCGCCTTATTTTTCGCGTTGTTCTTTATTTTGCAAAGATACCTCTCGAACGGGTACATCCATCTATACTGTACCAGTATAAATTAGTTCTAGTTGCAGTTGACACAATATTAACGGAATGTCACGTTCAAGTCGACTCATATCTTCGGTGCGAATGACTGTTGATGTGAGATCCTTGAAAAACAAACTCAATTCGGTTAGATCCTTCCACACGTTCGGAGGAAGCAGTTCACGAAAGGCTATTGGTATCAACCTCTGTATGAATACATGACAATCATGACTCTTCATCCCGATCAAACGAGATTCCTTCTTGTCGACGCAACGCCCCAAATTTGATGCGTACCCATCTGGAAATCGAAGAGATTTGACCCAATCGCAAATGGCAGCTTTCGACGGCTTATCAAGTGTGTAACAGGCTTTAGGACACTTTCCTGACCCATCTGGCGCCAACTCTGAGCGATTACAATACTCATTTAACTCTTCAATAGATTTATGCGTGTCCTTGGTCTTCCATTTAACATTCATCACCGTATTGAAAACATTGTCAAACACATTTTTTTCGATGTGCATAACATCTAAATTTTGACGAATTAGATTTGTCCTCCAATATGGCAGATCCCAGAATATACTTCGTTTTCTCCAACCAGACGTTCGGGATATTTGCGCATTAACAAGTGCTGTATCTAGTTCAGTGACTTTCAGAAGCCCCAATCTTTCTATTTTTGCCAAAACTTCTATCCCTGAGCGCACTTCCGGTGGTGGAGTCTCGACAGATCTTGTTTTTCGGAATCGTCATTTATCTTTTCAAAAACGGTGATCATACTCAAGGAATTTTCGGTGATTGTCGAACCACGATTGCTTCCCACTGCACTTAAGAGTGAAGGCGTCTGACCATTCCATACAGTAAGGACAAGCTTTTTGACCGGCCGTACTCCATCCGGACAACATTGAATACGCAGGGAAATCGCTGATTGTCCACATAAGGGTTGCTCGCAATTGAAAATTTTGTTTCTTAGATATATCGTACGAGGGAGCCCCAACCGTCCACAACTGATTTAATTCGGCGATTAGAGGTTGAAAAACACATTAAGTTTATCTTTTGGATTCTTTGGCCCTAGTACAAGAACGCTCAGGAACATGTGATTCGAACTTTTTGCACCTACTTTATTAAAGTTGTCAGTTTTAAAAAGCTCACTCGCAAAAGTACGAGTTCGCATGTAGGTTGGTAAGTTGAACCGAGTCGATCTCTCGAGGAAGACTAGATTCGGAAGTTCGTTTTGTGTATGTTTTAACGAATAAGAAAATAAAAATAAAACTAATCTAACACGCGAACAGGGGGGTTTGTTTGAGAGTTTTAAGAACTAGAGATTAATTAAACTAAGTGCAATAAATTAAATCTAAAGATTACTTAAGCTATAAACTAATTAATTAAGTCTAGAGATCATTTAAACTAAGCATTAATTATCTAAAACTAAGATTAAATTATCTAAGAACAATTAAAGCTAGAATTCATTTAAATTAATTAAAAGACTTTTAAAACAAATTAAAGAAAACTAGGGTTCTAGAGCTTTGATTCGTCTCCACGATCGCTTGGGAAAACCCAATTGATGGTTCACAGCGAATCTAGGCTCTAGACCCATAAGATCTAGCAAAAAACAATCAACATAATAAACCCAACAAAATCACAATCACGATTCGTCATGGAAACAATAATTAATTAAACTAATTGAAATCATGCAACTAAATTAAAAGGCGAAGAGAATAATTACTTACTATTAAACTAAGACGAACCGCAGCGTTTTGGTGAAAAAATCTTGAATCTAAACTATCTAATAACTAATCTAAAGTCTAAAAACAAAGAATTATGAAGAGAAACTAAGAAATCGAAGGGCACTTGTTGGGGTTGTCATCCCCTTTTATTCTTTTTTATGGGGTCTTTTTTTTTTTTTTTGGATGGTGGTTTTTTATTACAAAAATTCATAAAATCATAAATTCCTAATAAAAACTCCAAAACTCTAATAACCATTAAAATAATGAACTCCTACCCCACGCTTTTAATGGGTTGTAGGGGTCGACTCAAAACACACATGGCTATAGGCATGGATTATTTGGCTATGATTGGCTCATTCGAAATTTATAGTGGCTAAAAATATATGGATATAGCCGGAAATAGGGTTTTTTTTTCTGTGCCTTAACCTCATTTTCAAAGTCAACTACACACAGCGGTTTCAAAGAGATATCAAGAATGAAACTTATTCAAGCACATGCAATGATGATAATTACTCAGGCTACTCACTGGCTTTTTGCATGAAAAAGTTTTGAATTGACGCTGCTTTTAAGGTTTTGCGAAATCAATTGCGTCCAAGTACCATTTTATAATATATAAATAATAATTTTGAAAAATTTATGCACTTATACACGCTCAAAAGACATGATCATCAAATCAAACTTAGTTAACTTCGACAGGCAAGCCAGACAAACACAATTCAGCGCAGAAATAGTAATCAATCACGTAAAATCTTCAAATTTTTGCACAATTTTCAAATATAAATCATTCTCAACCATCCCCCCCTCTAAAAACTCGGCAATCCCTGATTGCCATAAACGAGTATAAGAAAATAAAAGCAATGGAGAAAGGGAATAAGAAAACGTCCCTGAAAATAGTCGAGCTTCTCCAAAGAGCACTTGTGCAATCATCTTTCGTCTCTAGTCACGTGAACGAAAATGTCTTGAATAAAACCTAAAAAGAAAAAAAACAAACGAACAAAAACAAACTAACTAGTAAAACTTAAAGGAAAAAGAAAATAAAATGAATACTTTGGTTGCCTCCCAAGAAGCGCTTGTTTAACGTCGAAAGCTCGACGCCTTCTACGAACGATGCTATCCCGGATCCAAGGAAAAGGTGACGATCGTGCCATGCCTTAGTATTCTCCAAAAGTAAGCATATGCAATGTAATTTTCCAAGGCGCGCATGGTAAGCAATTCGCAGAACTAAAACTCCAATTCGCTTCGGTGGTCGAAAAAGTGAATAATCTATCACCATAAACATATCAACAAAAGTTTTGGGCACATGGTGATCCACTACCTTTGGATAAATGAGGAAATCGGTCGAACATAAGAATTTATCAACACACAATCCATTCTCCTTCGTTTTGCTAAAATCCCCCTCAACATCTTCAAAAATAATGGGAACTAAATTTGGGCACAGGGGTCTGCAAATTTCCTCAACAAACTCGTCCACCAACTCAAAATTAAAATCCATTAACGGCTCTTTTGGGATAACAAGAGGCTCAATAAATTCCTTCTCGAACACTTCATCAAAATTGACATCGTCCACAACAATGTCGTTCAAATCTATTCCCAAAATTGCCGCCGACCGTTTTAAAAATTCGTCGTTGTCCTCGACGTCTAAATCATCCAGCACAAGAGGAGTAATCTCATCTTCTAAATCCGGCTCATCCTCGACATCATCCCCAAATAAATCGAGCAAACTCGAGTTCGTAGCATCCACCGGGATCTCCAATGGCAACTCTACTATATCATTATCCAACGCGACATCGTCAAGCACAAAAGGAACAAATCCATCCAAGTTTTCTATTACCTCCTCCTTGCACAAATCTCCAAAACGATCATTCAAGCTAAAATCCTCAACATCCAAGATGGGCTCAATCACATCAA
The DNA here is from genome assembly GCA_014905375.1 of Phtheirospermum japonicum. Classification (NCBI taxonomy): domain Eukaryota; kingdom Viridiplantae; phylum Streptophyta; class Magnoliopsida; order Lamiales; family Orobanchaceae; genus Phtheirospermum; species Phtheirospermum japonicum. The sequence goes on from BMAC01000178.1 coordinate 503,646, forward strand.
AAATCGGCATCTCTGGTTGACATAGAGGTTCGTCCATCTCGTCCGACCTTTTTGCTAAATAAGCCTTGATTTGATCACACAGTGCCTCTATAGTCTTTGCAGTCTCAGGAAAATCATATTCCGGCATAGTTAATTGCACAATTTCATCTTGTTGACAAATACTCTCGGCTTCTTGACCTTGTTGCCTCACCAAA
>BMAC01000178.1:522827-533968 GCA_014905375.1 Phtheirospermum japonicum
CAAAAGTCACACAAAAAAACAATAATAATTACTGCCAATACAATTTGTTCAGGTGAGAAGAAAACTACCTTGGGCATGAGTATGAGTTTTCTTGGGGAAACTGGTGGATACAACTTTGTTCATCATGTGAATCAAAAAATCATTAAGAATTGGATGTGAATATCCCAACAACCGATATTTTTTCCAAAACGAATGCAAGTTCAGGTTGAATCAGATTTATTAAAAAATTATAAATCAATTCAATATCAAAATTTTAAGAAAAAAAATGCAAACCTAATCATATTTTCCAACAAAAAGCACACACATTTTAAAAAAATACAAACCAATTTTTTTTAAAGGATTACAAAATTAACATAACCTTACCAAGTAATCATGTCGTGGGAAGGGGACGACCTTGAAGAAGGACTTAACGATAGTAGGTCACATGTTTATGGAAAAAGATTTTATCAATCGTCAAAATCGAGAGAATGACTCTGAGAGGGTTCTAACCAAAAAAAAAAAAAAAAAATTGGATTCTTCGACATGGATAGAGGAGAGAGTTTGTTAATTTTGGGAGTTTTTTTTTTTTTTTTTTTTTTTATGGGTTTGGTAATTGTAAAGGATTTCTGGAGATTTATAAAAAAAAAGTTAGAATCTTAGATATGATTTTTTTTTAATTTCAAATGCACGAAAATGAAACGCGTAGATCTGAAGTTTTGAGAAGGTTTTGTTAGGATTCAGGTTTGTTTTCATTCAAATTGAAGCATCCAATTTTGAGAAATAAGCACACGAACTTGCATTTGGTGGGCGCCGACCACGGAACAGCCATAGAGGCAGGATGAGAAAGTGATGGCGAGGGAGGTGTAGGTTGGTGAAATTTAAGGTTTATTTAGGGAAGAAACTAGCACCAAGGGTAACACAATATATATATAAAATTTCAAATACTGTAATTATATGGTGTAGAATATGAATTTTTTAAGTGTAAATTACAATATGATCGCGACATAGAAAGGACAAAACAAATTAAACAACACTCAAATATAATGTTGAGAGAAATAAGAATATTTATTATCAGATATTCTCAATATAAAAAATGCCATCAATAAAAAACTATATCAAGAGATGATTAAACATATTTTTGATTTCCAAGTTCTCAATAAACTAAACTTCATCCAACATATGAATTATAGTCGTCGCAAGGTTCAAGAGAAAATTTATTTAGTTGTGTGAAAAATTAAATATATACTATTTTGTAGAATGATATATTCAGGATGAACATTTTATTATATCAAACCTCATCGGAAGTGTTTTATTAAATAGATTTTTAGATACGTTGTACTTTTGTTTTTATATTGGAATATGGATGGATGAAAATTGTGGAGGAAAAAATTATTTACATATGTGTTAATTTTGTTTTTATGTTGGGAATGAGAGAGGGGGGGAGGAGTATTTTAATCAGGTAAATCTTCTAGATCGTTAATTTTATTTTTATGTTAGGAATAAGAGAGATGATGGAAAATTATAAGATTATTTATTATTTATTTTCAATCAGGTGGGATATTATTTATTTAATATAAACATTTTTATTCTATTAATAGAAAATTAAAAATGGGTTGATATTTATTTAGAATGATATTTTTATTCTATTATGAGTTAATAATAATTTTGATCGTAATATATATAATAAATGGCAAATACTTGGGTAGAGACCGGTCTCATAGTATGAGACCAGTTTTTACCATACCCATCTAACCCATTTGCTGCTCGACCCGCCCACCCGCCCCTAACCCTAACCCTAAAAGAGAAAAAAAAAGAAAAATGACTGCTTCATTTCACAGCCGCCTCCCCTCCCCCTTTGTTTCTCTCTTTCTCTCCCTCACACATGAACCGCCGGTCACTCTTCGGGCGGTGGCCAACATCCTCCGGCGATAAAATAAACATATAATTTGAATCGTCTATGTGTTCTTATTCAAAATTCGATATTGGATTTACAATTGATTAATCCGATCAACGTAGATCTGAGGTCAAAATCTCGAATCCATCAACTTTGACCTCAGATCTACGATGATTTATCGGACTAAAATCAAATCGGCTACTACCATTCAATTCTCATCGCCGAGATCTACAATATTACCGAGAAAAGAATTCAAAATGGTTCCAAAATCGAACCATAACGGTATGCCTTTTATTTTTCTCGTCATTCTTTCTCTCCATCTTTTCTACCATTGTTGATGTGTATACGTGGTGATGGTGGTGGTGGCGCGCGCATGCAGGTGGTGGTGCGCGGTGTGTGTATGAATTTTTATTAATGTGGCTTTTGAAAATGATGTGGATTTTGAAGTTGCATTAATAATTTAAAAGTATTACAAAATGATTTAAAATTTCACAGATTCATTAAAAATTATTACAAATTGATATGATATTTTCGTAGAAATATATTAAAAGTTACAATAAAAATAGTTAAAGTGTCACAAAAAGTTATTCAAGTATCACAAAAAATAGTTAAAGTATCACATAATTTTGATATCTGGTTTTTATAATTACGTATATATATTTTTTAAATAGATAATTCAAAGTATTACAAATGTAATTAAAAGTATTAGAAAAGATATTAAAAGTATCACAGAACACACTTATTTTTGTATCACAAACTTAGTATGTTTTTTTACAATATTGATCAAGTATCACAAAATATATTAAAAGTATCAGAAAAGATATTAAAAGTATCACAAAACACACTTATTTTTCTATCACAAAATTAGTATGAACATTTACAATATCTGATCAAGTAATACAAAATGTATTAAAAGTATCAGAAAATATATTAAAAGTATCACAAAACACGAGAAAGCAAGATCAGTATTGTTGTGTTTATCTAATGCACCATATGAAGCATTTCAATGGCGTCCCACACACATCTCCGAGTCTGCTAAAGGTAATTTTTTTCTTTTTTCTTTTATCTGGTTTTGTTAGTTTTTGACAATAAAGATTGTAATGAAGTTTTTAAGTTTTTTTCCCCACTTCTTGAAGGCTCCAATTCGACATGCTATTAGAGCTGAGGTTTGTGCAACCCTAATTTCGAGCCCTTTCAACTCTGTTCGTGCTATTGTGCTGAAGGAAGTGAAAAATTTTTATGAAGAGAAACCTAAGTTGAAACGACAAATTGCTGAAAAAAGAAAAGTTGATGTTGCAGCTAACAAGCGTAGGAAGTGATTGTGTTAAGCACGTTATGAGTGCTGGAAACACTTTTATTTTTTTCTAATGGATGTTTACATGTTTTGATTTTTTTTGGATATTTTGGATATTTTAATGAAGTTTTTTAGAAGGATATGTATTTTGGGAGGCAGGTGAATTTTTTTTGGATACTTTGGCTATGTTGTCGCTAGGAAGCAGTTTGGTTTTAGATTGATCTGGTTTGGGAAGTTTTTTTTAGATTGATAAGCGTGTTTTGGAAGCACATGAATTTTTTTTTGGATTTCTTGAGTAGTTAGCAGGTGATTTTTGATGAATGGATACGTTGGTTGGCGATTTTTTTTAGATATTACCTATGTTTTAGTTAAAGCTTTTTTACATGAATATGTATGGTCTAGTTTTTTGAATGTGATTTTTTGTTTGTTTTGAAATATTTTTATTGTTCATTTTTTCACAATATCATAATTGGATAATTTTTTAGAAGCACACTTATTTTTCTATTACAAAATTAGTTTGATTCTTATAATATATGATCAAGTATCGCAAAATGTATTAAAAGTATCAGACAATCTATTAAAAGTATCACAAAACACACTTATTTTTGTATTACAAAAGTAATATGATTTTTTACATTATCTGATCAAGTATCACAAAATGCATTAAAAGTATCATAAAATATATTAAAAGTATCACAGAACACACTTATTTTTCTATCAAAAAATTAGTGTGATTTTTATAATATCTAGTCAAGTATCGCAAAATGTATTAAAAGTATCAGAAAAGATATCAAAAGTATCACAGAACATTGTATCAAAAAACTAGTATGAATTTTTAATATATCTGATTAAGTATCACAAAATGTATTTGAAGTATCAGAAAATATATTAAAAGTATCATAGAACACACCTATTATATTACAAAAGTAGTATAATTGTGGTACATATATGAAATTCTAACAGTATTTTTCTTCAATTGTCTATCGGTATTCTTTTTGTCCGTTGACTTGTGCACGTTAAATCCCATTGCGCGAGCGTGATCACAGTACAAATCATAAAGTCTCCATTAAAAGATCCTCTTATGTCCACTGAATCATTTAGTTCTGCAAAGTATTAAAAATTATTACAAATACTATCAAAAGTATCAAAGTCAGTAATAAATGTATTACAAATAGTACTAAAAGTATTAAAACAATTAGAAATTGCAATAATAACTTCATCCAAAACAACATTTATAAAGTATCACAAATAGTATGAATTGTATCACAAACGGTACTAAAAGTATTACAAACGGTACTAAAAGTATTACACAATTAGAAATTGCAGTAATACCTTTAACCAAAACAATATTTATAAAGTATCACAAATAGTATTAAAAGTATTACAAACGGCACTAAAAGTATTACACAATTAGAAAGTGCAGTAATACCTTCATCCAAAACAACAATATAAAGTATCACAAACGGTCCTCAAAGTATTACAAACGCTACTAAAAGTATTACACAATTAGAAAGTGCAATAATACCTTGTTTCCATATCTTCTTCTCTAATTGATATATGAATACAATCAGCATTATGACATCCTTCATCCAAAATATCATTACAAAGTATCAGAAATAGTATCAAAAGTATCACAAACAGTACTAAAAGTATTACAAAAACAGAAAGTGCGGTAATACCTGTGTCCGTATCTTCTTCAATAATATGAACTTCCTCCAAATCTTCAACTATTGAACTATTCTCCATATTTTTTTTGCAGTATATAAATGTCCTCCATATTCATCAACAAAATTAAAATTAATGAGAAAATATATGTTGAATCAAGTTTCCCCCAAATTTTTCGATGCCTAAATTGAAAAAGAGTTTTAATTACCTGAATCATCAATTCGAATTAGAGATTCTGAAATCAGCCACGACAAATGTTTTACGATGCGGAAATTGGATTCCTGATCCCTAATTTTGCTTCGATTTTTTGCTTCGGTTTTATGCGAAAATTCGACTTGAACTCGAATATATTCTTGATTCAATATATTCGAGTTCATTCTTTGAATTTGCCTTCAACTTGCAGAAATTTGCAGATTTTTCGCGTTCAATTTGCAGAGATTTTTTTCTGAAGATGGGAGAAAGAAGGAAAAAAATTTTTGTAGATGGAGACGGGTGAGTTGTAGGGTGGGGTGAGGTTTTTTTCTGGGTCAGGTTTGGGCTGGGGGGATTGGATCCGTTTTCCTGGGTGCGGGTCAATTTTAAAATATGGTAAAATGTGGTCTCATTCTATGAGACCGGTCCTCACCTTATAATATGAGATACTAAAAAATATAAATTCAAACTGTATATCACATACCACGAAAACAAACTAGTCATATTGATCAGACATAAATTCGGAAATACCTCGATGTACTGATGTCCTCCCATTCTTTAATGCTTTGTCAATTAGTAATTACGAATAATTTTGTGTTCTTTTTATTCTCTAATGATGCTTTCAGGCCAACTTCTTTAATTAGTTATAGGGCAACGTTTGCCCTTCATGTTTTAAGTCAGGGTTGCTTAGAGCGGGCAATTTTAGCCCGGGCCCATGGCCTGGGCCGATTTTTAGTTGGGGCTTGGGCCTTGAAATACCAGGCCCAAAAAAAATCGAGTCGTTTTTGACTTGACCCAACAATCCTGATTTAACGGACTGATCCGGCCCGACTTGCCCCGCAATAATACACTAAATACCTCAACAAACGCGTTAAAGAGCTCATAAAAAAAGTAAGTACAATTATAAATAATTTTCAATCAATTGTCTACCAAAACTTGATACAAAACGTTGGGTAGATAGCAGTCGACAGATGATTGCAAAGTATTCCTTTTCTTTCTCTTCCTTTTTCGTTTTGTTGTTTATTGACCTAACGAAATTTCTAGATCCACTACTTGTCATTGGTGTGCTATTCTGTCATGTATGTATCATTTTTTCATTTTGTACGATCGAAAACTAATGATGCTATGATGAGAATACAAAAGAATAAAATGTCAAATGACAATTATACAAGTTTGTTTTCAGATATCAGATGCGATCGGTAAATTTCACCGCGATGACTTTTTTTTTTTTTAAACCTTTGAAGAACTTAGTGAAGTGTTGACAAAACCGACCATGAAATCGTGATCCACAATTGACAGCTCACATGAAATAATCAGACAAAAAACAACAAAACAAAAACAACAATTCCACTCTCCCACCACCACCTCTGCCGCCAATGGACAACTCCGACGACCCCAACAAGCCATCCTCCACCCTCCACGAGCCCTCCGCCGCCGCCACCCAACCCCTCCTCTCCAAACCATACCCACCACCACTCGACCCGCCCATAGCCTCCGTCTCCGAGCCCGAAGAAGAAGACCAAACACAATACCTCCAGATTTCTTACAATTATGGCCATCGATCCATCAAAGATTTACCTTTTCTACTCCTCTTTGTTCTCCTCGTTCTCTGCACTTTCGGCTTTGGAATTTTCGCCTCTGTTCGCAAAAACCCACACCGCCACCAAATCTCATCTTTTATCTACGATACGACGTCGTCTTCTTGCACCCTTCCCAATAAAGATGTTCCAAATCAATTTTCTTCGCTTCCTATTGATTATTCATCGTTTTTTATCAATCCCTCTACGCTAAACACCAGAAATTCGAGTCTTTTGAAGAGCTTGATATGGACGCTAGTGATAACCCTAATTCTGAGCTTGCCCTTTGTGTTATCAGTGCTCATGTTGCTCAAACACTACACGAAACAGATAGTTTACGCCTCGCTCCCCTTTTTCGTAATAGTCCCAATTTTCATTAACGTCTATTGGTTTGTAGCTTGCACCTTGAGCTCCACCTGCAGCGACGCTTTGCCACTGGCGTATAGGATTTTGGTCCTAATTTTCGTGTTCTTGATAATTGGGCTGATTGTGTGGATTTTTATAGCGAACTGGCACAGAATTGAGTTGACTGTGAGAATAATTGGGGTGGCTTCGAACGCGTTGTCGAGAAATTTAGGGTTATTCGGTGTTCTACCATCTCTGACTCTCGGGTTGTTCGTGTACTATGTGCCCATTGTTGTGTTCTTGGTATTTGCCAGCTGGAATGGGAGAATTGTGCCTAAGGAAAAGCATGGGGAGTATCTTTGTGTTTGGAAACAGGACAAGTGGGTCCCGGCTTACTATGCGTTGGCGATCTTGACGATGCTGTGGTCTATGGCTGTTATGGTGGAGGCTCAAGCCTACGTGATTAGTGGGACTATTGCGCAATGGTATTTTTCAAAGGATGATTATTCGGGGCCTAAGCATGGAATAAGAAATTCCTTGAGGTTTGTTATATTAAACGATTGCCCATTGGCTGTGTAAAAATTCTGAGTTAGTTTTTTTGATGCTGTTTATATGTTACTCTTAATATTCTTTTGGATTAGGATTCGTTAGGATTTAGAATCTTGGTTATTGAGCGTTAGAATCATCTACTTTTTACTATAGATGTCAAATATGTCTGAAAAGTGGTGATGTTGTATTTACTTGTATTAATTAAATGTGAATATAAATGAAATTAGAGTCATGATAATAAATTTCATGATAAATGCAAATCATGTCGGAAATTGTTGGGCTGGGATTGGAAATTTGGATCCTAGAACAAACATGCCCTAAGGTGTTTCTTTTCTTCATAATTTGAAACTTCTATGGGGTTTTCTGTTGCCACCCCAAATCTTAGGGGTAGTTTTTTTGAAAAAAAAAAGTTGAAAATTATAAAACCACCCTTGAGGTTTGATTTTGACCCAACCATTAGTGACCTAGCGGAATTTGATTAGCTAACGTCATCAAATATTTTACAATTACACCCTCCAAATTTCAAAATTAATTCAAATAGCCCCAATGTTTCGTCTAACTATTTTTGATGTTTAGTTGGTTTTTTTTTTTTTTATAATTTGGCCAAAACCTCAAGGGTAGTTTTTGTAAACTATTCCTTTTCCAAATGCCAAACTCCTTTACCTGTATTAAAGTGTAATCGGTAGCCATAGCTAAATTTTCAACTTTTTTTTTTTTTTTGGGAAGAGGACGGTTAGTTACAAGGCTACCATTGAGGTTTGACCTATTTACAGGAAAACACCAATTATCATTTATAATTACAAATACCCCCTTCAAGTTCGCATTTTTGGACAAAAATCCACCGATTAAAGGTGTAATTTGTAAAACATAAACAAATATCAAGGTAGGAATTCATAATTTTAAACGACAGTTTGTGTTAATTGTAATTAGGACTAAGATCGAGGGTATCTTTTGCAATCAACCTTTATATTTCTTCATGTTTTCGTTCCCAATATTTAAAAATTGGATCTGAAAAATCTTATATAGGTCTGTGTTCTTCTAAAAGCTGTTGTTCATCTCGGCGACGATGCGTACTTTGTTGGCTGTTATGGCATGGATATTGCTAATTGTCGTTTTGGCTTCTTCGTGCACGTTTTGGACAATGTTATCGACACAGTGTACGTTTGCTATGCCATAGACAGGGACAGGGGAGAGGTTTATAAACAGGACGTTCACGAGGTTTACGTTCACCTTCCGATTAGTCGAAGTCATAGGGCAGGTTTTGCTCCTAGAACTACACACGTCGTGTAATTAATTAACTTCCTGTTGAGTTCATGTGTTGTATTATCTCTGTAATTGTTTCTTTCTTGGAGGGTATAATTGCCTTTGCGGCAAATTTGTGCATATCTGAGATTTTATTTTGTGCCGAGCCTTTTTTGTCCAATAAGAAAAAATTTGTTTTGTATTTTGTGGTGGAGCTGGTTTAATTTGGCGTTGTTTCGTGAAATTATGCGCCAGGGAGATGTTTGTAATTTTAAATGATATAATTGTTTTTTTTAATGGGTTGAAATTTGGGGGTGGTGTTTGTAATTAACCTGCAGTTTAATGAAATACTCATTTTTATTTTCTTTGGTAATATTTGGTATGATAATTGGTTAAGCATGACACATTACATGATTTGCAATACCTAAGTAAATATGCAAGAATGGTGTGATAAGTTTATTCGCAACACTATTTTTCAACGACTTGACGGATCTAGTTTTGTGAATATGTTTGGTTGTGGTGGTTACAGTAACCGGATTGCATAATAATAATAATAATGATAATAATAATAATAATTAAAAAGTTGTTCGAAGCAAATTCAAGACAGTGCACTTTTCTGTTGAAAGGATTTCTTTTTATTATTGTTTTTCTTTTTCATTATCTTTCTTTCCTCTTTTATAAAGGAGGAATTGGGACCAATACGAAAAAGTATCTTGTGAGCACATCAGACCTCCTCCATGAGAATTAGACAGATACTGGACAGCAGGGGCCAAATTCAATTGTATGGAATTGAAACTTAAGGAGTAAAAATGTGTCGTACCAAATCCATTTTTAGTGGCTATTATTTGGAACGAGAAAAAAATAGGAATAAATAATTACATCCCACCCCCACCGGGTTTGGGCTAATTACATAAATCTCCTTAAATTCTGTTTTTGTAAATCGTAATATTTCTATGCATAATATTGTTTTGGTTGTAGATGGTGTTGGAAGTAATTCACAAGATATGGATAATAATAGATATATTATTGTATTAATGAGTATCATGTATAGATTCTTTAATTATCAGTTTCCTATTAAATAGTCAAAATTAGTGTTAATCCTCATCTTCAGTTTCCTATTAATTAGCCTAGAATATAGTTAGTCTTTATTTTGTCATATGTATATAAAGGCTACACAGATCAATGAGAACCAACATAAAATATTTCTTATTTTTATATCCTTACATCTCCTTCATTTCCTAATATTAACATGGCATCAGACGGGTTTTGACTCCAACGAACAATCTCCATCTCCTCCATTTATTCATCATCCACTTCTCATAATGTCCACCACTACTACGGAGTCTTCAGTCCCGCCACTTGTTGAATTAAATGCAGCTACTCATCTTCCTCTTCGTCACCACCCACCAACTAGTCTTTTGTAAGTTACAATTTACGTCCTTATTTTTTGGTCTCGATCTCATGAGCTTCTCGATGGCTCGAAAACAGCTATTCCCACCACTGTCACAGTCGACACTAACAGTTCTTCAAATCCCGCATTCATCAACTAGAAGCGTCAGGACCAACTGATTCTTCATGCCTTATTAGCCTCCCTAACAGAGGTCGTTATCCCGCTCATAGCATCTGCCGAATCTCTTCATCTGACGCGTGGTCACGTCTTAATCGCATCTTCTCTAAGCGATCTCAATCTCATATTATTCATCTTAAGGACAAGCTCTCGTCTATACAATGTGGCACATTCCCCATCTCTGATTTTCTCCTACAAATAAAGACCATCTAGGAAGAATTATCAACCCTCAGTGCTCCGCTTACCGACGCCGATATTCTAATTTATTGTACATGTGGCCTCGGCCCTGCCTATAAGGAAGTTATTGCTGCTCTCCGCACTCGCGCTAGTTCCAGTTGAAGAACTTTACGATAAACTAATTGATCAAGAAACGTACCTCCTTGACTCGGACCAACCTGACTGTTTACTACATTGCTGCAACCTCTATACAACCAAACCCTATGTTAGCCTCCAGCCGCTCGTCACATGGAAACAGTTGTGCCATGTCTCAGCGTTCACAAACCACCCACCTCCACTGCTGGTCTCCTACCTACGTCGTCTCATCAGTCCCAGTCCATGCCACGACAACGCCCCACTCATAACTTTAAAGGATCTACTTGGGAAAATCGTTGCAACGTCGTCGTCTGTCAATATTGCAACTGTCCCATCTCCCACATCATCGTGGATTCTCGAATCTGGTGCCTCTCATCATGTTATTTCAAAATATCTCCTACCTGTCTCTTCACCAGCCTTATTGTAACACCCTAAATTTTGAAAGAATTTTTAGAATAACAAAATTAGGCTAAAAGAGGGAGAGGATCCCTTGTTTACAAAAAAAAAATGCCCATATAAATTTTT
>BMAC01000178.1:533993-544211 GCA_014905375.1 Phtheirospermum japonicum
TAAGAGCTTTTTGAGAAGAGAGATTTTGAAAATAAATTGAAATGATAATTTTGTCCTCAAATTAACAATATTTTCTTATTAATTTACATACAAAGATTTATTACAATTAAATAATAGTAATAATTATCCAAATTAAATTTAATATATTAAAAAATTTACAACTCAAGTTTTTATAAATATTAATTTTTAAATAATAATTATTGTTTTGTAAAAATTACTTTAATTATTCAATATATTATAAATTTTATTTTAAATAAAAGAAATACTCAACAATAAATTGTTTAAATGCTCTTTTTTGGTCATTTTACATGATCAAATAGCTATCAGATCTCAAATATTTACCAAACACTTTATATAAAAATTGCTAATACAATTAGCTAGTCGAATCGACTAATGTAATCATCTATCTTTAACAGCTAATGCAATCCAGCTATCCCACTATCCGTTGATTGCCAAATAGGGCCTATACTAATAGCTAGAGCAAAAATTGTTGGTTCAAATTTACTCTAAAAAAAAAAAAAAAAATCAACAAACGCGTTAAAGAGCTCATAAAAAAAGTAAGTACAATTATAAATAATTTTCAATCAATTGTCTACCAAAACTTGATACAAAACGTTGGGTAGATAGCAGTCGACAGATGATTGCAAAGTATTCCTTTTCTTCTCTTCCTTTTTCGTTTTGTTGTTTATTGACCTAACGAAATTTTCTAGATCCACTACTTGTCATTGGTGTGCTATTCTGTCATGTATGTATCATTTTTTCATTTTGTACGATCGAAAACCTAATGATGCTATGATGAGAATACAAAAGAATAAAATGTCAAATGACAATTATACAAGTTTGTTTTCAGATATCAGATGCGATCGGTAAATTTCACCGCGATGACTTTTTTTTTTTTAAACCTTTGAAGAACTTAGTGGAAGTGTTGACAAAACCGACCATGAAATCGTGATCCACAATTGACAGCTCACATGAAATAATCAGACAAAAACAACAAAACAAAAACAACAATTCCACTCTCCCACCACCACCTCTGCCGCCAATGGACAACTCCGACGACCCCAACAAGCCATCCTCCACCCTCCACGAGCCTCCGCCGCCGCCACCAACCCCTCCTCTCCAAACCATACCCACCACCACTCGACCCGCCCATAGCCTCCGTCTCCGAGCCCGAAGAAGAAGACCAAAACACAATACCTCCAGATTTCTTACAATTATGGCCATCGATCCATCAAAGATTTACCTTTTCTACTCCTCTTTGTTCTCCTCGTTCTCTGCACTTTCGGCTTTGGAATTTTCGCCTCTGTTCGCAAAAACCCCACACCGCCACCAAATCTCATCTTTTATCTACGATACGACGTCGTCTTCTTGCACCCTTCCCAATAAAGATGTTCCAAATCAATTTTCTTCGCTTCCTATTGATTATTCATCGTTTTTTATCAATCCCCTCTACGCTAAACACCAGAAATTCGAGTCTTTTGAAGAGCTTGATATGGACCGCTAGTGATAACCCTAATTCTGAGCTTGCCCTTTGTGTTATCAGTGCTCATGTTGCTCAAAACACTACACGAAAACAGATAGTTTACGCCTCGCTCCCCTTTTTCGTAATAGTCCCAATTTTCATTAACGTCTATTGGTTTGTAGCTTGCACCTTGAGCTCCACCTGCAGCGACGCTTTGCCACTGGCGTATAGGATTTTGGTCCTAATTTCGTGTTCTTGATAATTGGGCTGATTGTGTGGATTTTATAGCGAACTGGCACAGAATTGAGTTGACTGTGAGAATAATTGGGGTGGCTTCGAACGCGTTGTCGAGAAATTTAGGGTTATTCGGTGTTCTACCATCTCTGGACTCTCGGTTGTTCGTGTACTATGTGCCCATTGTTGTGTTCTTGGTATTTGCCAGCTGGAATGGGAGAATTGTGCCTAAGGAAAAGCATGGGGAGTATCTTTGTGTTTGGAAACAGGACAAGTGGGTCCCGGCTTACTATGCGTTGGCGATCTTGACGATGCTGTGGGTCTATGGCTGTTATGGTGGAGGCTCAAGCCTACGTGATTAGTGGGACTATTGCGCAATGGTATTTTTCAAAGGATGATTATTCGGGCCTAAGCATGGAATAAGAAATTCCTTGAGGTTTGTTATATTAAACGATTGGCCCATTGGCTGTGTAAAAAATTCTGAGTTAGTTTTTTTGATGCTGTTTATATGTTACTCTTAATATTCTTTTGGATTAGGATTCGTTAGGATTTAGAATCTTGGTTATTGAGCGTTAGAATCATCTACTTTTTACTATAGATGTCAAATATGGTCTGAAAAGTGGTGATGTTGTATTTACTTGTATTAATTAAATGTGAATATAAATGAAATTAGAGTCATGATAATAAATTTCATGATAAATGCAAATCATGTCGGAAAATTGTTGGGCTGGGGATGGAAATTTGGATCCTAGAACAAACATGCCCTAAGGTGTTTCTTTCTTCATAATTTGAAACTTCTATGGGGTTTTCTGTTGCCACCCAAATCTTAGGGGTAGTTTTTTTTTTTTTTTTGTTTTTTTTTTGTAATTATCCCTGTTATTTGTGGTTTGTCTCTTGTGTTCTCTGTTTTAATTGCATTTTCGGGGTTTGCTCCCAAAAACATTGCAGAAATGGCATTTGGGCCCGTCCTCTGGGGACAATATGTTTCTCTGGATTGCTTATCTGTGTTGTCCGTATAATCCGGGTCCGTGGTTGATAGTGGAAGACAAGAATATGCGTCTTGGGATTGTGAACATTATCCTTCGTTGTATTGCAATTCCCTTTTGTCGGCGGTTGATTTTCTGAACAAGTTTTACGATAAACTTTGCCGCCATAACTGGCGAAGCATACTGTAGTGCAGCTAGAATGACTTATGAAGCTCTTGAAACGCAACCTATTTATCGGCAGTATTTGTGGAGACTGTTTCGACTCGAATTCTGCCGGGATTGTCCTCGTGTTATCGGGCTATTTATGCCATAGTGGTAAATTTTAACATCTCTCTTTCAGTATATATATGTTTTAGGGAACTTTCTATGGTGCCTTCACGGCACCATTCTTCAATTTAATGGGAACCATCAGATTAAGTTTAGGGCCTTTTCATATTAAGAAATCAACGATTGTAAATGCAGGAGGGGGTGGGGGCATGGTACCGTGAAGGCACCGTAGTCATTTTCCTATGTTTTATTTAGTTTTTTTGGGAAGAGGACGGTTAGTTACAAGCTACCATTGAGGTTTGACCTATTTACAGGAAAACACCAATTATCATTTATAATTACAAATACCCCCTTCAAGTTCGCATTTTTGGACAAAAATCCACCGATTAAAGGTGTAATTTGTAAAACATAAACAAATATCAAGGTAGGAATTCATAATTTTAAACGACAGTTTGTGTTAATTGTAATTAGACTAAGATCGAGGGTATCTTTTGCAATCAACCTTTATATTTCTTCATGTTTTCGTTCCCAATATTTAAAAATTGGATCTGAAAAATCTTATATAGGTCTGTGTTCTTCTAAAAGCTGTTGTTCATCTCGGCGACGATGCGTACTTTGTTGCTGTTATGGCATGGATATTGCTAATTGTCGTTTTGGGCTTCTTCGTGCACGTTTTGGACAATGTTATCGACACAGTGTACGTTTGCTATGCCATAGACAGGGACAGGGGAGAGGTTTATAAACAGGACGTTCACGAGGTTTACGTTCACCTTCCGATTAGTCGAAGTCATAGGGCAGGTTTTGCTCCTAGAACTACACACGTCGTGTAATTAATTAACTTCCTGTTGAGTTCATGTGTTGTATTATCTCTGTAATTGTTTCTTTCTTGGAGGGTATAATTGCCTTTGCGGCAAATTTGTGCATATCTGAGATTTTATTTTGTGCCGAGCCTTTTTTGTCCAATAAGAAAAAATTTGTTTTGTATTTTGTGGTGGAGCTGGTTTAATTTGGCGTTGTTTCGTGAAATTATGCGCCAGGGAGATGTTTGTAATTTTAAATGATATAATTGTTTTTTTTAATGGGTTGAAATTTGGGGGTGGTGTTTGTAATTAACCTGCAGTTTAATGAAATACTCATTTTTATTTTCTTTGGTAATATTTGGTATGATAATTGGTTAAGCATGACACATTACATGATTTGCATACCTAAGTAAATATGCAAGAATGGTGTGATAAGTTTATTCGCAACACTATTTTTCAACGACTTGACGGATCTAGTTTTGTGAATATGTTTGGTTGTGGTGGTTACAGTAACCGGATTGCATAATAATAATAATAATGATAATAATAATAATAATTAAAAAGTTGTTCGAAGCAAATTCAAGACAGTGCACTTTTCTGTTGAAAGGATTTCTTTTTATTATTGTTTTTCTTTTTCATTATCTTTCTTTCCTCTTTTATAAAGGAGGAATTGGGACCAATACGAAAAGTATCTTGTGAGCACATCAGACCTCCTCCATGAGAATTAGACAGATACTGGACAGCAGGGGCCAAATTCAATTGTATGGAATTGAAACTTAAGGAGTAAAAATGTGTCGTACCAAATCCATTTTTAGTGGCTATTATTTGGAACGAGAAAAAAATAGGAATAAATAATTACATCCCACCCCCACCCGGGTTTGGGCTAATTACATAAATCTCCTTAAATTCTGTTTTTGTAAATCGTAATATTTCTATGCATAATATTGTTTTGGTTGTAGATGGTGTTGGAAGTAATTCACAAGATAATGGATAATAATAGATATATTATTGTATTAATGAGTATCATGTATAGATTCTTTAATTATCAGTTTCCTATTAAATAGTCAAAATTAGTGTTAATCCTCATCTTCAGTTTCCTATTAATTAGCCTAGAATATAGTTAGTCTTTATTTTGTCATATGTATATAAAGGCTACACAGATCAATGAGAACCAACATAAAATATTTCTTATTTTTATATCCTTACATCTCCTTCATTTCCTAATATTAACATGGCATCAGACGGGTTTTGACTCCAACGAACAATCTCCATCTCCTCCATTTATTCATCATCCACTTCTCATAATGTCCACCACTACTACGGAGTCTTCAGTCCCGCCACTTGTTGAATTAAATGCAGCTACTCATCTTCCTCTTCGTCACCACCACCAACTAGTCTTTTGTAAGTTACAATTTACGTCCTTATTTTTTGGTCTCGATCTCATGAGCTTCTCGATGGCTCGAAAACAGCTATTCCCACCACTGTCACAGTCGACACTAACAGTTCTTCAAATCCCGCATTCATCAACTAGAAGCGTCAGGACCAACTGATTCTTCATGCCTTATTAGCCTCCCTAACAGAGGTCGTTATCCCGCTCATAGCATCTGCCGAATCTCTTCATCTGACGCGTGGTCACGTCTTAATCGCATCTTCTCTAAGCGATCTCAATCTCATATTATTCATCTTAAGGACAAGCTCTCGTCTATACAATGTGGCACATTCCCCATCTCTGATTTTCTCCTACAAATAAAGACCATCTAGGAAGAATTATCAACCCTCAGTGCTCCGCTTACCGACGCCGATATTCTAATTTATTGTACATGTGGCCTCGGCCCTGCCTATAAGGAAGTTATTGCTGCTCTCCGCACTCGCGCTAGTTCCAGTTGAAGAACTTTACGATAAACTAATTGATCAAGAAACGTACCTCCTTGACTCGGACCAACCTGACTGTTTACTACATTGCTGCAACCTCTATACAACCAAACCCTATGTTAGCCTCCAGCCGCTCGTCACATGGAAACAGTTGTGCCATGTCTCAGCGTTCACAAACACCCACCTCCACTGCTGGTCTCCTACCTACGTCGTCTCATCAGTCCCAGTCCATGCCACGACAACGCCCCACTCATAACTTTAAAGGATCTACTTGGGAAAATCGTTGCAACGTCGTCGTCTGTCAATATTGCAACTGTCCCATCTCCCACATCATCGTGGATTCTCGAATCTGGTGCCTCTCATCATGTTATTTCAAATATCTCCTACCTGTCTCTTCACCAGCCTTATTGTAACACCCTAAATTTTGAAAGAATTTTTAGAATAACAAAATTAGGCTAAAAGAGGGAGAGGATCCCTTGTTTACAAAAAAAAAAATGCCATATAAATTTTTACGAGAGAGTCAAGTAAATTAAACGATTTTAATTAAGGCCAAACTCAGAATTTTTAAGCATTAAAGTAACGCTGACGTGATTCTTTTATGGAGAACAAAAGGGTTTGAAACAGTGAGTTTTAGTAAACACCACAGTGGAATGAATTTCAAAAGGACTACTCATGTTGGAAATATTTTACTTTACTAAAGACTAATGCATGCATGGGCTTTTTATTAACAATGAGCATGATAGTAACACTCCACTTAAAGTAAATATTTATAATTATGAATGAGTTGAGTCTTACTCCACCAAAGACAGAATCATGACAATGGTTAATATGTGCTTTAATAAGAAGTGACAAACATGAGGCTTGGTATGTCAGCATACGTAAACAAATTTAAAGTGGAGCCATGCAGACTTTATTTATAAATCTATCTCGCATTTAGAATCTGTATAAATCCACCTAAAGTTACCCATGCATGAATGCTCTAAGAATGAAATAGTGGGCTCCTACTCTTATTCCAGAATTTTCAAATTAAGGATGCTTGGCAGACCCTTTGATAACGAAAGTTACAGAACAAAACAGAAAATCCACCTATGAAATAGAAGGAAACGTGAGCTCCTGATCATCCCATAATTAGAAACCAAAAAATATGTTCAAGGAAACAAGTCTTTTATAAAGACGAACATAAATACTGACTCGCGCGGAACTAAATATTTATTAAATTTCCAATCCCCTCGTCATGTGCCGTCTCGCTCCGTCAACCTGAAATTTGTTAAATATAATTGGGATGAGCGACGAGCCCAGTGGAAAACATATGTCTCATATACTCACAATACGAAAAAAATATATCAACGAATAAAGTAAACTTCTTGAATGTTTTTACGTGGAATTCCGCCACGGAGTACGTACCCTGTTGCCCGAAGGCCATATGGTCGCCCGGAGGCTATGTGGTCGCCCGGAGGCTAATGGTCGCCCGAAGGCTATATGGTCGACATAAAATGTCTCATGTTGATTCGATTAAACGTTAATATGCCATACAGTGATTATACGAGACAAGAAAGTTGTTTAGAAAATTTTTTTCACCTTGAAATAGTATTGCGAAATGCGATGCGATGCAAAACCCCTCCTAATTTCCTTGATTTACAAAGTTTCCGTCACCTAAAAGACGAAACAGCCAACTTAAAACTATTGCGAGGCGAAGACGAGAGATCGAGAACTCCGACAAAAATGTAAACACAAAACCATACCCCTACTAGCCAAAAATATTATTATTATTTTTATACATATACGTAAAATATATATATATATATATATATACATAAAAAATATATATATATATATATATACACGTATATATATATGTATAAGTATATGTAGGGATGATAAGTAGAAATATAATAATAATAGCATTGCACTTGTGTTTGAAATTTTTGGACGATAGTACAGCAAATGGAATAAGGAAAAAAAAAAAGAACAGCCTTTCATTAACTTCCTGTTTTCTTCAAAAACTTTGAGGAAACAACTGGGTTGGAAAATTAGATAGAACAAAATTATTTTGCACCTTACTGCTGCTGTCAAAACAAAAGATTTGCTGCGCCTGAAATTTCTTTCTTTCTTTTGAAAACGTAGGGATAGTTACGTTGGAGTATAATAAGTAGGATTTAGGGTTAATGGGTTTAAGAAAAGAAAGGAGACGTGGGGTGAGTGGGTTCTTTTATCAGATATTTAATTTTTGAAAAAGAAACACTACTTAAAACTCTCAACCGTAAGGATGAGATTTTTTTTTTTAAGTTTAATTATATAATTGTATATATATATATATAATTAAAGTAAATAAATATATAAGTAGTTATAAGTAGTCCTTATTAAAACCCGGGTATTACATCCTACCCCACTTAAAATATTTTCGACCTCGAAAATACTAGTACGTACCTAAACTTAGAATATTCGGATATTTGGCGTGGATCTCTTCTCCTCGTTCCCAAGTTGCTTCATCCTTACCATGTCGATTCCATTGCACCTTAACTAACGTGATATCTTTATTTCTTAACTTGCGAATTTTCTTCTCTAAGATTGTACATGGCGTCTTTTCATATGTCAAATCCTTATTAACTTCCAAGGTCGAATAATTGATGACGTGACTTGGGTCATGAACATACTTTCTCAACATCGAAACATGAAAAACATTATGTACGAAAGCAAAATCGGGTGGTAGAGCCAAACGATACGCTAGGTCCCCTACTCGGTCAAGGATTTCAAATGGCCCGACAAACCTCGGTCGGAATTTTCCCTTTTTACCAAAACGAAGGACTCCTTTGATTGGCGACACTTTCAAAAATACTTTATCCCCAACTTCGAAAAACATGTCTTTCCTACGCTTGTCTACGTACGACTTTTGTCGATCTTGAGCTCCCTTGATCCTCTCACGAATTAATTTGATCTTTTCCACCATTTCTTCAACTAACTGTGGTCCTAACACTTTTCTTTCACCAACTTCGTCCCAAAAGATTGGAGATCTACACTTCCTCCCATACAACGCTTCGTACGGTGCCATTCCAATTGTAACTTGGAAGCTATTATTGTAAGCAAACTCTATCAACGGTAAGAGTGATTCCCAATCACCCTTTACGTCAAGAACACAAGATCTCAACATGTCTTCGAGGACTTGAATCGTACGTTCTGACTAGCCATCAGTTTGAGGGTGGTAAGCCGTACTAAACTTTAACTTTGTTCCCAAGGCATTGTGCAAGCTTCCCCAAAATTTAGATGTGAAACGACCATCCCTATCCGACACTATTTCTACTGGGATTCCATGCAATCTAACGATCTCCTTGAGGTATATTTGTGCATATTGATTCATACTTAATGTCATCTTCACAGGCAAGAAATGTGCAGACTTGGTCAATCTATCGACGATAACCCATATTACCGTATTTCCTCTAACCGTCCTGGGCAAACTGATAACAAAATCCATAGATATATGCTCCCACTTCCACTGTGGAATTTCAAGTGGCTTAAGTAAACCCTGAGGTCGTTGATGTTCAGATTTGACTTGCTGACAAGTCAAACAACTCTCCACAAACTTTCCTATGTCATTCTTCATACCTTTCCACCCAAAGGTTTTCTTAAGGTCTTGGTACATCTTGGTGCCACCTGGATGAGCAGTGTACGGTGTACTATGAGCTTCGATTAGAATTTCCTTTATTAAACTTTCCTCTTTAGGCAAACACATCCTACCTTTGTACACTAAAGTACCGTCGGTAGTCGCAAAGAAACCCTTGTCACCCCCCACAACACTTGTTCCTTCACTTTCTTCAACGACTCATCTTGAGATTGAGCCTCCTTAATCCTCTCCCTTAAGGTGGATTGTACCACCAAAGTAGATAGGATCGAGTTTGTCCTTCTCGGTGGTACCACAACCTCAATACTTAACTTTGAGAAATCCCTCACTAGTTGATCTTGAGTTGTCGTTAGGAAGGTTAACTCTCCTCGTGTCTTCCGGCTCAAAGCATTCGCAACCACATTAGCCTTGCCTGGGTGATACTGGATGGTACAATCGTAATCCTTTACTAACTCAAGCCACCTTCTCTGCCTCATGTTCAACTCCTTTTGAGTGAACAAATATTTCAAACTCTTGTGGTCCGTAAAAATTTCACATTTCCCTCCATACAGATAATGTCTCCAAATATTAAGTGCATGAACCACAGCCGCTAATTCTAAGTCATGCGTTGGGTAATTCAACTCGTGCGGCTTCAACTGTCTCGAAGCATAAGCCACGACTTTCCCGTGTTGCATGAGTATACAACCAAGTCCTTGCTTAGAAGCGTCGCTATAAATAACGAAATCTTTTGTAGGGTATGAAATAGTTAACACTGGGGCTGATGTTAGCTTTCTTTTTAAAACTTGAAAACTCTCTTCGCACTTCTCATTCCAAATAAAATTCTCACCTTTTCTCATCAACCTCGTCATGGGTCCCGCTATCTTTGAAAATCCTTCAATAAATCTGCGATAATAACCTGCCAAGCCTAGAAAGCTGCGAATTTCACTCACGGTGGTCGGTGCATTCCAATCATTTACCGCCTCGATTTTGGTCGGGTCGACC
>BMAC01000178.1:552092-566620 GCA_014905375.1 Phtheirospermum japonicum
CAAGCCGTCGTCACCCTCCTGTCGATGTGCCGTTTCGCCGCCAGCACGTCGCAACCGCCTACTGCCGCTCTGTTTCGGACCTGTCTGTCGTCTCCGTCGCAACCGAGCTGCTGTTTCGTCGCCGGAACTCCAGCTGCTCTCCGCCGTGTCGTGAGGTGACGGAATCTGGTCCAGGAAGGTGTATAATGTATATGTGTGTGCTGTGTTTGAAATGCATGAATGTGTACTGTATCATATATATATGTATATGTGTGTGCAGGATATGAGATATATATATAATATGCATGTTGTATATGATATAGATATATATATATATATATATATAATATAGTTGATGCATGCATGATGAGTATATATATATGTATATTATAAATGTATATTTGTAATATGATTATATATATATTATATATATGGATATGTGATATGAATATATAATATATAATTAAATAAATGATTAATATGTTAATATATATATATATATAATTGTTATATATATGATTAATATATTAAATAGAAAATTATCGTGCTCGTTCGATTTTACGAAAATCGAATTGTTTCATTTATATAGTAATTAAAACATTGTTTGAATTAATTGAAATTAAAAATGGGCCGTCGTCAATTGAATTCGATTCAAATTCCTTTTATTTAAAAAATTTTTGTTTTCCGCTGCGCGACGGCACCATCAAATCCCAACAGGGACCCAGTCCCGTACCTTCCCCTAATGGATATCGTTATTACGTCATCTTTATGATCATTTTTTCAGATTCATTTGGTTCTATCCTATGCGCTTAAATTATGATGTTTCTCAACCTTTCCCATTTTTCTTAGAACTATTGCAAATTTACTCGGTTCTAAACTCCGAACGCTTTACACAGATGGTGGCGGTGAGTTCATAACACCTCGTCATTTCTCTCTTCCCAGGGCATCACTCATAAAATCACTCCACCTCATACTCCTGAACATAACGGTCTCGCTGAACATCGTCATCGCCATCTCGTAGAAACAGGACTCACCTTACTTCATCAAGCCAGTCATCCCGTCACCTTCTGGCCTCACGCTTTTCAGACGGCTGTGTATCTCATAAATCGCTTTCCCACTCCTACCTTATCTATTAAAAGTCCATTTCTCGTTCTCTTTATCCGCTCACCATTGTACATGACATTGTGACCCTTTGGATGCCTATGTTATTCGTGGCTTCGACCTTACACTACCTCCAAGCTCAACTCACGCTCTCGTCCTTGCATCTTCCTCGGCTATGACACTACTCATCAAGCCTAGTCTTGCTTTGATCCTAACACAAATAAAAAATATATATCTCGTCATGTTTACTTCATTGAATACATATTCCCATTTGCTCAAACTCCAGCCTCCTCAACTCAGCCTAACTCCTCTGTATATCTACGATATCTACGTCTCTTATCACTCCAAATTCATCAATCGTCCCACTCACTACCCCAATTGCTCCCTCGTCATCATATCACAATGCCACTAATCCGAGTATCACTGTTCTGACGGACCAACACTCACACAACCCCATGGTAGATGTTGAAATTCCTAACTCACCCTCCTCCTCCTCTCGGCCTTTCTCTATCTCATGTACGCGCTGTCACCACATCGGAGGCACCTAGCTCCCTTGCTGTTCCGATATCGTCCAATCCCCTTCAACCAAACAATCCCCATCCAATGACAACGCGTTCTAAAAATAATATCTTTTGTCCAAAGCGTCTCGACAATATTACCACTCGTCATCCAGTCTCAACCTCTCTTGAACCAACTTGTGTTTCCTAGGCCGTTAAGGTTCCTGCATGGCCTGATGCCATGTCAACTGAACTAAATGCTCTTCTTCACAATTGCACTTGGGATCTTATTCCGCAGCCTCCTAATGCCAACTTGGTTGGCATCAAGTGGGTCTTCCGCATCAAACGTAATCCCGATGGCTCTATTTTCCGATATAAAGTTCGTCTCGTCGCCAAAGGTTTTCATCAAAGACCCGACATTGATCTTCATGAGACTTTCAGCCCAGTAGTCAAACCATTCACCATTCGCATATTTCTCTCCCTCGTTCTCCATCACGATTGGCCAATCCAACAACTTGATGTCAATAACGCCTTTCTTCATGGCACCCTTTCTGAAACTGTCTACATGTCTCAGCCACCTGGCTTCAATGACTCTCAATTCCCGAATCATGTATGTCACCTAAAAAAAAGCCATATACGGCCTTAAGCAGGCACCCTGTGCGTGGTACAACAAACTTAAGAATTTTCTTCTCTCATTTGGTTTAAGAATTTCTCAATTTGACCCTTCTTTATTTATTCTCCAGAACCAATCAATGGTTATTTATTTCTTAGTCTACGTCAATGACCTTCTCGTCACCGGAAATGATCACTCTCTTCTCTGTCGCTTCATTGATGCACTTTCCAGTCGCTTCTTCGTCAAAGACCTTGGTCATCTCCATTAATTTCTTGGCGTTGAAGTTATCCGAACATCCACCTTCCTCTTTCTCAATCAACATAAATATATTCTTAATCTTCTATCACGTCACAACATGCTTGGTGCCAAAGTAGTATCTACACCTATCTCAAATTCCTCTGCTTCGTGTCTAATCGATGGCTCTTCCTCCACTGATGCCACTGCTTATCGACAAATCATCGGTGCTCTTCAGTATCTCTCACTTACTCGACCAGATATATGCTATGCTATTAATCGCCTCTCTCAATTCATGCATAAGCCCTCTGGAATTCATCTCAACTCTGCCAACCTACGCTATCTCAAAAATACCATCATCATGGCCTTCTTCTTTGTCGGGGTCCATCCTTCTCTCTCACCGCCTTTTCTGACTCCGGTTGGGCTGGCAATCTCGATGATCGTTCCTCCACGTCTGCCTATATTATTTACCTCGGTAACTGTCCTATTTTCGTGTCCTCCAAAAAACAATGAACTATAGCACACTCCTCCACTGAGGCCGAGTATCGTGCTCTCGCCTCGTGTTCGACCGAGATTCTTTGGCTAACCAATCTACTCTCTGAATTTCATATCTCACTTCCGTTTACTCTACGCTTTTTTGTGACAATCTTAGTGTTACTTACTTGACCACAAATCTCGTCTACCACTCCCGCATGAAGCACATCGCCATTGACTATCACTTCGTTCGTACTCATGTTGCCAACAGATCTTTTCGTGTATCTTACATCTCCACTCATGATCAACTTGTGGATGCGCTAACCAAATCTCTTCATGTCTCCAAATTTTATCAGTTTAGGTCCAAGATTGGTGTCTCCAATGGATCCTCCATCTTGGAGGGGCCAGTTGAAAGTAATTCACAAGATAATGAATAGTAATAGAATATATTATTGTATTAATGAGTATCATGCATAATTCTCTAATTATCAGTTTTTTTATTAATTAGCCAAAATTAGTGTTAGTCCTGGTCTTCTGTTTCCTATTAATTAGTCTAGAATAGAGTTAGTCTTTACTTTGTTATATATATATATAAAAGTTACACGATCAATGAGAACCAGAAGGAAAAACATTTCTTATTCTTATTTCCTTACATCTCCTTCAATTCCTAATATTAACAGAGGGTAGGTCGGAAATGTAAAATAACTCTTGATTT
Organism: Phtheirospermum japonicum; assembly: GCA_014905375.1. NCBI lineage: Eukaryota > Viridiplantae > Streptophyta > Magnoliopsida > Lamiales > Orobanchaceae > Phtheirospermum > Phtheirospermum japonicum. The sequence continues at coordinate 555,706 of BMAC01000178.1, forward strand.
TTAGGGGTCTTTTCCTTAAAAAAACCAGTAGTTGTCTTTCCTTCTTTCTTTTTTTTTTTTTGAAAAATTATATAACTAGCCCAAACCTTAGGGCTATTTCGTGTTTATCTTAAACAATCGCTACAAAAAATTAAAAAGAAAGAAAGAAAAAAAAAACCCAACAAAAGGTTTTGTCACTAAGTTATACGTTAGCCACAAACTATATACATAATTAAAAATATTTTTTCCTCTTAAACTATACCGACAAATCACCAGGAAATTTGGAATTTACTGACAAAATCTTCTTAATTAATTACTAACAGTTGTAGATTTTGATGGTAAATTTACTGATAATCATTTTATCAATAATTTACAATTTCCTTAAAATTCGACAAATTGATATAAATTAATTTTTTTTAGTAACCACGTGGCTACTAATTGTATCAAATTACTATTTATGTGCTCATCATTATGGTCTCAATCACATGAAGAAACTATTTTAACATACAAGAACTATTGTAAAAATATCAAATCTCGCAGATTTTGTGATCGCCATGCCATCTCTGATTTTGTGGCTATGATTAGTTATTACAAATCAAAATGCTTCTGATTTGTTGCGGTGTTCCACAACAAGTTTCTGTGTGCACTTCTTAGTTGATGGACATTTGTGGGTAGCAATTTCGTCCTTCCAAGCACAGTATTCAAATTATAATGACATAGCTAGATTGATGCATAAAGTTTGTAATTATTTGACATCCATAGCTTGTCCGCTAGCTACTTTTTGAAAAAGGACTAATAACAAAAGAATTAAATTACAGCCTGATCACCAAAAAGTCCAGCATTTCGAAATGTAATTTGGAAAGATAATTGAGGATTTTTGTAATTAGCTACATGTCAAGGATATATCTTTTATATTAATTTCTTAAAATATCGCGCCTTGTGTAACACACGATTTATCTTCTCTATATATTAATGCTAAATTTTTCTATTTTATGTATCTGTTTTTCACGCTTTATTAGCTTCGAAAAAAATTATGGTGTTTCGGTATCACCCAACCTAATATCTACCTAATTTAATATATTTTTTTTATATGTTTTTACCTAAATTAATATTTTTTTATTATATTTTTTTAATTTAATATTTCTTTTTATTATATGTTACCTAATTAAATATTTTCTTTATCATATTTTGTCTAATTTAATATCTTACTTTTATTGTACTAATATAAAAGAAAATAAGTCATATTTAATTAGAAAAAATCTATTTGAAATAAATTAATTTTTATTTATAATAAAATTTGAAGTAATTTATTTTTAGAATTTCAAATATTCTATTAAAAAATATACGAGTTATATAAAATTATTACAAAATGGAGATAAATATAAAATATGTAAACTTAAATTTGGATATATAATCCTAATATAATGCATTGAAAATAACATTAAAATATATATGAAAACTATTACGCCAAAAAAGAAAAAGAGAGAGAGAGAGACGACAACAACAACAAAAATAATATTCGATTTTACACTTAGAAAAATACATATTAAATATATTTTAAATCTCCTTATCTTATTCTAATATAATGTATTGATAAACAGATTATTTATCTACATGTACAAATTAATATCTTACTCAGGGAAAAAACCATAAAATAATATTACATATACTGCAAGTTAGATATACGACGTTTTTATTAGAATTATCAGTGACTTATAGATCTTAATTCTTCATATCACATATTCACATTCGACACGCGGGTGTTGTATACATTTTTACAAACTCAATTTTCTACGGGTTTTCTTTCTAGTTTAGAGTATTTTGCTATATTTTACAACTAATTTTGTGATTCCCGAGTAAAAATACTTAAATATTTTTTCTTGTGAAAACCAATTTTACTGTAATTGGAATAATTAATGCTCCGATTTATGTGTAAAAATTAATTATTCTGAAGAATAAATTTTGTGCGAATAGAAAAACAACGTTACAATTTGTGTGTATTATTTTTAATATTATCTTTTTAGTATTTTTAATGAGTGTTTTAAATCTCACGTAATATGTGGGTGTTAAAAAAAAAAAAAAATTTTGTAGCTTGATACAGTGTAGGGGGACGACACCAACACATGGGACGTGTCTCCTCATCATGCATCGTAGCCATTTGCCTGCCGGATTGATGGACATCGTTAGACTTTAGCATTTGTAAACTTCTTGGTTCTCTCTTATTGCACATCATGCATACTTCCATTAACATACTATAAAATATTAATTGAGCCTACTTGTACCTTAATTAGTACATATATATATATATAATAAGAAGAAGATACATATATAGGATAATGTAAAATGTCTTTTGCCTACATTCCTTTGTGGGGGAGCATTTTTATGGGGAGACTCAAGCTTGGGATTTGAAATACAAAGTTAAATGCATGAAAAACTACTTATTTAGGACAAGAAATCAAGAGAAGTATAATTTTTTCTTCTTCTTCGCACACATTGCTTACACGTTAAGATGAAGGTGTTTGAACCGAGATGGGACCATTGTATTGCTTCATCCCATCTAAATAGCCATAATAAATCCTCTTTCTAGTTTAGGGCGAGTTTAACTTTCAGAGTCATGATTTTGGACTTCACAAGTCTCCAAGTTGGAAATTAACAATTTGATTGGGTTACCGATAATAGTAGGGGTGAGCAAAAAACCAAAAAATCGAAATAACCGATCGAATCGAAAATTTCGGTTCGGTTTTATGTATATTCGGTTCGGTTTTCGATTTGAGAATTTGAAAATTCCGATTATTTTGGTCGGTTTGGTTTTACAAATAAATTTTGGTTCGCTTCGGTTTTAACCGAAATATAATTAAAAAATAAAAAAATATTTTTTATATTACTTATTGTTATTTTTATTAATTCGGTTCGGTTAATTCAGTTTTAAACATATCTTCGGTTTAGTTCGGTTTGCAATTTTATAAATATTTCGGTTTTCAATTCGATTTTTTTGTTTTAGACCTAATTTCGGTTCGGTTTGTAATTTTAGGTACAATTTGATCAATTATTTCGATTCGGTTTTCGACCGAACCGACCGAATGCTCTCCCCTAAATAATAGTGTAGACAATGAATGATCAAATGATGAGATGACACTTCACGACCTTAGCCAAAAAATATATATATAATTTTTTGTTATTATTTGTTTTGAAAGGGCAAAAGAATTAAAATCATGGTGGGTTAAATCTCAATTTGGCACAATCCTGGTCAAAATTGGCGAACCAATGAACCAATAAAAATAGGTTATAATTTGTTTAGAAAAAAAAAAAAAGGAAGGTAGTTTCAATTATTGCAAACACCACCTTGACATCCACATTATTTTAAATAATTCTAAATTTTAATATCATAATAAATTCATACAAAATCATATTGACTTTGAGTAGATGTTGGATAACCGAATTTTATGTGGTATAAATGATATTAATGCTATTTTTACTATAATAATATTATTATTATTTGCAATTTATATAATGTTCCGATTCGACGCCTGATTTTTTTAAGAATGATTCAACCAATCAAACTAATAATCCAATAAATCAGTTATTGGTACGATTCAATGTATATTCCGATTTTCAAAATATTGATCATGGTGCAACTGGTCATTAGGGCATTCGAGCTGCCCACCCTAGCTAGCGGAAAAGAAAATGAGTGTAATCGAATACTCACATCACACATGTTAAACTGAGATCTTTGGGAAGGAATTATTATTCAATGCTTTTCGGTGTACATAACACAAATTAATGTAAGACCAGAAATAAAAGAAATGTCTAATTAATGTGGCTTAATGAATTTAGAAATTGTTTGGATGTACTAATTGGCCGCGTCTCAGCACATGCATCTATATGCACGAAAATTAATTAAGATTTATTTAATTAGTTCACTTCCCATAACAGGATAAGTTTGTGCATAGTAACCAAGATGTATTATTAGAATATCATACATATGGCAAGTGATAAGGCTAGACTCGTAATAAAACACAAGACTAGTGGCAATTTCACTAGCCAAATCTTATATATTGATACCATAAACGTTTTTTTTTTCCCAACAGCCTACTTTTCATTTATTTCCGCCAATCTTAAAAAGAAAAAATTGACAACCCTCATGGCAATGGCTTTCAAGATGGTAATCATCCAACCTTTCTCTTTTCTTTTTTTATTTCTTTTTTTCTCACACACACAAATATTTACACAAATACAATTTATTAATTTATTATTCAACTAATATAATTGACTTGTTATGGCAATTTCAAATTGTCTAGGCTGTGACTGGAATGTGGGTGACGGAGGAATGTAAGAACTCGTTCATGGAGATGAAATGGAAAAAGGTTCATAGGTACATCGTGTTCAAGATCGATGAGGGGTCTAAGTTGCTGAGGGTGGACAAGGTCGGCGGGCCCGGTGAAGGGTACGCTGATCTGGCGGCGGCACTGCCGGAGGATGACTGCCGCTACGCCGTCTTCGATTTCGACTTTGTCACCGTTGACAACTGCCGGAAAAGCAAGATTTTCTTCATTGCATGGTATGTTTATGGATTTTACATTAATTTACTACTTTATATTCAAATAATATTTCATTTCCATGGATTGCTGCCACGTGTATCGTATTACCATATTAAAGTATTATTATATTTGTATGCTCAAGTTTTGGGTTTTTATTACAAGGCTAGTGATAGAAAATATGTTTTTCCTTTTCTTTTGTTGACAAGTATAATTGAGCCAATGGATCCAATGTAATTTGATCAAATCGATTATAATAATTTAGATTTCATGATTTTGTTGTAGGGCACCAACTGCTTCGAGAATCAGGGCCAAAATGCTATACGCAACCTCAAAAGATGGATTAAGGAGGGCTTTAGATGGCATCAGCTATGAAGTTCAAGCTACTGACCCAACTGAGATGGGGTTCGATGTCATCAAGGATAGAGTCAAATAATTATTGCCCTTGATTTGATGACTAGGATTAAAGCAAATCCTGTTTTGGCATCTAATTAATCATCTTTTTAGTTAAATTAGTTTAATTTAATAACTCTATTTATTTAGAGATGCTTTCTTCATGTTAAAGTTGTTACCATCACCTTTTTCAAAGATATGGTGGTAATTCAATCACTGTTTAGTACTCTAATTTGTAATAATGACAGTTGATGTGTAATACTATCTCTGTACTAATTTTATAGTTTAATGTTGATTTTCACAAAGTCACTAATGTCACTGGAATCATCATCAACCTTTTTCATCCTCAAAATAAGATCATTCCTCAACTGCAGTTGATCAAACTCGTCAAATCATATCTGAAAGTAGATGATAACGTATTATTATATTGTATTTGATGTTAAATTATATTTTAAAAGTAAATGATATTGTATTATAATATTGTATTCGGTAGTATTTAATGATTCACTTCTAAGTAATTGTTGGTTGAGTATTTAATTTCGAGTTAGAAAACAAATAAGTATCCGGTATTCCAAACCCGAGGGCAAACAGACCCTTAAGGAAGTTGCCTCAAATCCAAGATGGGAAGGACAGTGAGAGATGAGATATTGGGTCTTGAGACCAACAAAACTCGGTCATTGCACTAGTAAATAATATGGATTTTATCAGGATTCGTATGGGTTATTTTGTAACCCATACAAGAAAGGCACGGTGGCATATTTGTAAATGATTTAACTTTTCTTGTGTGAAAACACTTTTCGTATGGGTTAATTTTACATTCAATACAAAGAATAGTTGTCGTGTGGGTTAGTTTTATGACCCATACGAAGGTATTTATTTTTCATATAAGTTGTAGAAATACCCGATACAAATATATATATATATATATATATATATATATATATATTTACTTTTTAGTTATACAATGTTTTGGAGAACCTGCCATGACAACTATAATAAATTCAAATGTAATATAAGTTGTATTTTAGTGGTACATTTATGATTAATTTTGCCTAAGTTGTGGTCTTGAAAACATGATCGGTGAATTACTGAGATTTTTTGAATACAATAATCAAGGTGTTGCCTTGATCATTTGAGTTGCTACTTTTTACCATTCTCTTTCTATGGGCAAAACCTGCAACAATTTGAATAGGTAACAATTAAACCATAATTTTTGTCTATTATTATGTGAACTTTTCAAGTACTGAAACTTGTGTCTGATGATAATTTTTGAGATATTGAGTTGAGGTTGAAATTGAGAATTGATTTGTTTAATTCTATATATCTTTGTTTGGCTTGGTTGAGGTATAATCTCATCATGACTTGTTCAAGAAAATTAAAATGCACAATTAGTATTCAAGTTAATTGGAGTGTTTGCACTAACTATGTATAATATAATCGATTGGTGTTGTAGTTCTAGTGGGCATATATGAATTGGAACCCTGAACCCCTTATAAGGTTGATAAGGCTGTTGGGAAGGAGCTATTGACTTCAACTACCGGATGAGAAGACACCTAATTGTTCATTTTAAGCGTTTATTTATGTTAGACAATATTTTGTTTTAAATATAACAAATTGTAAAATTTATTGGTTTGCTTTTTTTTTTTTTTTTTAGAGAATAGGTTAAATTAGTTATTACATTGTACATTTGTTTTTACAATAGAGGATATATATAGAGATTGAAAATATATTTTGCTTGGTGTGGCTATGTACTTATTGTGATTTTTAAATTTACAAGATAACTCTAAATGGTGTAAATGTAAAAAAGGAATGCAAGGGGGTTGGGAGGTATGGCGCCTTCACGGCACTGTAGTCATTTCCAACATTATATATGTATTAAAAAAAAAAAGTGAGATTTTCCGTGTGTTAATATAATAACTGATATTGAAGTTTGACTTCCCGTATGGGTCTTCAAACACACAAAAAGTCAGTACTTTTTAATATGGGTTGTATCCGTACGGTTCTTTAACCCTTACGAAAATTTCAAAATAACCCAAAATGAAGAGTCATTTTTCACTGATGTAGGAGGGGCTTTACATCGGAGTTTTACATCGATTTTACAATACCGAATATGACATCGGTTATTAAAAAAGGGATGTCATGGATCACTTACATCGGTTTTAAGAATCGATGTCATAAAGTAGAACTGACAGTTATTTGGGAAAACCGATGTCAAGTTTTCTCTTTCAAAGATGTGAAATCATAAAAATAATGTAAAATCACTGAATATAATAAAATAAAATAATTATAAAGAACAATTCCCCCCAAATTGAAAAAATTCCAAACCCGTCTTAGCACCGTCAGCTCCGATATCAACCCTACCTACCTGAACTCTCGATTCACTCCACCACCACAATCTTCCTCCATCGCTAGTCTGTCGCAGTCGCTGTCAACGCATCTCCGCCCCCTCCACGTCCGGCATCCCACCTTATTCAGGTATTTTTTTTTTTTTTTTAATTCTCTTAAATAGAAAATCCTAGCACTAATTTTAGTCATTTATCAATCGCCTTGAATTTCCCAGCTCTGTTTTCCTTCAGGTGATAATGTTAATTCTGCCTGTGTTTAATTTTTATTTAGTTAAAGTGGTCGATTTTTGATTTTAATTAGCGAGAAATTGACGTGGGTTGTTTATTCTGCTGAATATTCATGGTGCATTCATTTTATTGAAGTACTTGTGCTCGACTTTTTCGAATATTATTCTAGCGGATCTGAAATTTGAGGTTCTACACCCTTAGAAGCAAATTTCAAGGGAACAAACATATAATTGGGACACATGTTGTTTGCTTAGTTTAGAGGCAGTAAATCTCGCTTAGTTGATTGGAACAGACCAATTCTTTGTTTTTTTAATTTTATTATTATTATGCAAATTGGATATGATTTAATTCATCTTCTATTGAAATTTACATTCTTTACCGCTTATATGGATAATATCCTCATTTTAGCATAATTAGATTAGTTAAACCTGAAATGACAAATCTGTGTTGTAAAGTGGACTTGGAATTGGTGATTTCTATAGAAGTGTCGTTGATCACTTCAGTTGTAGTGGCTGGGAAGTAAAACGGAAATTATTCCTAATAAGTTGTCTCATTGAGAGCTGAACTGTTTTAGAAAGTGGGTGTGAGAGGCCATATGATAATATGATGTGAACCATAAATTGTGCTTGGTCATTTATTCCTATTTATTTTTAGCAATAAGAAAATGAAATAAAAGAACATGTAATTCTTTGGACTAACTTGTTATTTATATTGGTAAGCCCCTGTGCTCAAGTAAAAAGAAACTGTAGTGTCTCTGATTTTACTTGCTGGCTAATATATTCTAGTGCTGAGAAATAACACTGCTGGACTGTTAATCCGCTGTTTCACATTGGTTGTCTTCTGCAGGATATTTAATTACAAGGGGCATTTCATTGTGGTTCAAGTTCTTAAAAAATTGAGGACGTGGCACAGGCATTTGAGACAATGACATGCTCCAAATGAACTCTCGTGGTGGTGGTTTTATTATTATTATGCTAGAGAGACTAATAGGTGCTTCTAAAAGAAACTCATAGGTGAATCTCGGATACTGTTCTTTTTAGTTACATTTCTAAATTAAACTGGTCGATGTTTTGATTTTAATTGGCGAGAAATTGATGTGGGTTGTTTCTTTGTTCCTTTCTATTTGGTTTTGGGTATAATATATATGTAGGTTTGCTTGTATTGTTTGTTTGCATGCTGAATTGTTGTTTAGAGGGTGATGCTTTATTCATGATGCAACTTGAATGCTTTAATATCTCGTGAGGAAAATAACAGAAAATGCCTAATTTTGAATTTGAGAACCTGAGCAATTGGAAATGTACTTTTGGGAAATAATCGTTTTTTGTTTTTTTTTGCTGTTGAATTTTGAAAGATGGAAACTAGGAGACGCAAAAAGTTTGATCATTCAAGTTTTGTTTAAAAGCAATTGTGCTTATCATTTTGTTTTTGTTTTTTTATTTTATTACTATTACGGGTTTTTTTTTTTGGTTTTTTGTTGTTGTTGTTGTTGTCGTTTTCCTGCTTTTTGTCCATTAATGTACTTTAAGTGCTAATTTGAACAATAATTTTGAGGTTTTCTACTGAATCACATCTGAATTTCCACAAGTAAACAAATTGCTCGTGTATATTTAATGAATGAAGAATTTATTTTATTGGGTTAGATCGTAGTAACTTCTGAGAAGTTATATGTTTGCGTTTAAAGAAAGGAGAGAGCATATATTCCAGCTTAAGAAATAGAAAAGTTTAGTATTCTTGGTATGGAATTGATTAAATCATGAAATTGCATCTTTTGTGGGTGCTTAAATATTCCAATACATTATTGTGTGTTGTTATAACGAATTGGGTTAATTTTTATGTTATTGCAAGGTTGCCTATCAAGAGAAACAGTTTTCTCAGGGTGTGATTCCAAACTCATTCATGCGAAGAGAAGATGCTCCAAAAGAACGTGAACTCTTATGTGGTCGTATCATTGATCAGCCTATAAGACCCCTTTTTCATGGTGGGTTTTACCATACGCCCAGGTACAATACTTGCACACTATATCTAAATAAACCTTTTATGTTAAAAGCCTGTTGTTTTTCTGTTTCTGAGCTCAGTTCTAATCCCAAGATCATGGCAAGTGTCCTCTCATCTAATGGGAAACAAGATCCAGATGTAGTGGCAGCCAATGTTGCATCTACTGCTCTAATGATATCAGATATCTCATGCGGTCCCATTGGAGTAATACGTGTAGGGAGAATTTCTGGTCAATTTACTGTTCATCCCACCATGGATGAGGTACATCGTATTCTTACTTGTGTTATTGAAAGCATTTCCTTTTTTTAATCACCTTTTGGAGTTATTTAATACTTTGTTGTGAAATTACTAATTTTCATGGGTAGCATTTGATATTTTTAGGTGTTATCCCTTTTCTATTTGTCGTATTTCCAACTAAACCTATGTAAATTATGAGTCTCTTTCCCAATCTTGTAGTAGAGAATTAAGTTCTTTTTTGCGGATTTATGCAATTGGTAAATACATGACATGATTAACCAATTATTTGTCTTAGCTGTTGATAGCACTTTGACCCTCCTAAAATGACTTGACGCATTGCAATTATTAGGAAATTAAAAATTAAAACATCATCAGGATTATTATATGAAAATATATATATTGTTGTTGGTAAAAACAGAAGTCTGGCATCCATCCTTATTCAGATATTTGAAATTTTATAATCTCTTATATAGGAAACCCTAGCCCTAGTTTTTTTTCATTTCTTGATAACACACACACATACTTACTTTTCAATTGAACAAGAACCAAAAGGTAGCAGAGAAAGTTGAAAGTGCTCAAAAAAATGGAAAGTCAAGTTCCAATATTATAAAAGAGTCTCCAGTAGTTGAACTTGGAAATGATTTGAAATAATCTTTTGAAAAGTGAGTTTGCTTTCTTTCTTTCTTTCTTTCTGCATTTATTATCTTTTGTACTAGTTAATTCTTAAGTATTGGCAAAGTTATAATGGGTTGGGATGTTGGTGTTAAACTTAATTCTCTACTACAAGATTGGGAAAGAGACTCATAATTTACATAGGTTTAGTTGGAAATACGACAAATAGAAAAGGGATAACACCTAAAAATATCAAATGCTACCCATGAAAATTAGTAATTTCACAACAAAGTATTAAATAACTCCAAAAGGTGATTAAAAAAAGGAAATGCTTTCAATAACACAAGTAAGAATACGATGTACCTCATCCATAAACTTAATTCTCTACTACAAGATTGGGAAAGAGACTCATAATTTACATAGGTTTAGTTGGAAATACGACAAATAGAAAAGGGATAACACCTAAAAATATCAAATGCTACCCATGAAAATTAGTAATTTCACAACAAAGTATTAAATAACTCCAAAAGGTGATTAAAAAAAGGAAATGCTTTCAATAACACAAGTAAGAATACGATGTACCTCATCCAT
>BMAC01000178.1:566645-582581 GCA_014905375.1 Phtheirospermum japonicum
ATGGATGAGGTACATCGTATTCTTACTTGTGTTATTGAAAGCATTTCCTTTTTTTAATCACCTTTTGGAGTTATTTAATACTTTGTTGTGAAATTACTAATTTTCATGGGTAGCATTTGATATTTTTAGGTGTTATCCCTTTTCTATTTGTCGTATTTCCAACTAAACCTATGTAAATTATGAGTCTCTTTCCCAATCTTGTAGTAGAGAATTAAGTTTTTTTTTTTGTTTTTTTTTTTAAATTTTGCGGATTTATGCAATTGGTAAATACATGACATGATTAACCAATTATTTGTCTTAGCTGTTGATAGCACTTTAACCCTCCTAAAATGACTCGACGCATTGCAATTATTAGGAAATTAAAAATTAAAACATCATCAGGATTATTATATGAAAAGATATATATTGTTGTTGGTAAAAACAGAAGTCCGGCATCCATCCTTATTCAGGTATTTGAAATTTTATAATCTCTTATATAGAAAACCCTAGCCCTAATTTTTTTCATTTCTTGATATCACACACGCACATACTTACTTTTCAATTGACCCTTGAGTTGGAAGAAGATGAAGACGGGGTTACTTTCTCAATTATCGGCGTTCACAGTGTGCATCACTCTGGCTTCTTCTTTGGAGACGATGAAGATGGGTCATATCCTTTTGCTATTACGCCTTAATCACTTTGTGTCTGTTTGTTTTGAACACATCGTGTTGTTGGTTTTGAGCTAATACGAGAAGATTGATTGATTGCCTTATTACTTTTTTGTTTTTCTTCATTTCATGTTGAAATGTTGGTATTTTCTTTGACTCTGATTTGAAGCGATCATTGTGATTAGGATGTTATTGCGACTGATTCTGAAGACGAGGATGATTCGATCTATGATTCTGAAGATGAAGATGAGGATGTTGACTATAGTGATGATGGCTTTGATATGTATCCTCCTTCGCCTGTTCCTAACAGTGGAGGTATATGTTTAATTAAAATTTTAATATAATTTACTTCTTTAGTCAGTCATAATATTTTCCGATCATTGTGTTCATAATTACTTTGACTTGCAATTTATTAAGTTGCTTAAGATGAGAAACCTACAAGAGGTTGATGATTCTTAATTTACCAAGTTTCACAAATCAATGTTTCCTAAAGCTTGTTATTTACTAAGTTGGTTTTTAAAATAACAATTTGTCCACACCATGTGTGCAAGGAGTATATTATAGCTCCTGAAAAGGAAACTAAGAAAAAGAACAAGAACCAAAAGGTAGCAGAGAAAGTGCTCAGGATAATGGAAAGTCAAGTTCCAATATTATAAAAGAGTCCCCAGTAGTTGAACTTGGAAATGATTTGAAATAATCTTTTGAAAAGTGAGTTTGCTTTTTTTCTTTCATTCATTCTGCATTTATTATCTTTTGTACTTGTTAATTCATAAGTATTGGCAAAGTTATAATGGGTTGGGATGTTGGTGTTGAAGGTAATTTATTGATAATATATATGCAAGTGTCACTTTTAAGGAATTGATTTCCTGGTTTTGATGACTATTTATTTATTCTTAACTTTTTTCTGTAAATCAATTTGAATGAGCAGGCACGCGTATAGGGAACAAACGGAGACTCACAAATCCTCCAGCTGTGGGGTATGTCATTTTCTTCTTTCTATTTTTGTATTCATGTCTGGTAGTGAAAATGGAAAGTGCAGTGACTATGAGAACCTGTAGAATAACTTAAAAAAAAAAAAAGCAATATACATGTTTCGTTCAAGCAGAAAAAGATTATAATATTGGATTAGCCAAGGTGCCTGAAAAAGAATACAATAAATAATTGTTTAAGATATTCAATTTACTGTAAAAAAATCAGCTATATTCAGTTTACTCGTCATCTTCTTCCGCCTACAGGTAGTAGGAACACAGTAAGTTTCTTAACACACCGACGTATGTATTATTGCTGGCACTCTTACTTTTTGGTTTTAATTAAGTTTTTAGCTACAAAATTACTTGGTGGTGGCTACATGTCCCCATATACGCGGGTTTTTTTTTTTAATTAGACTAAACATCAGTGGTAATGTTTGTATTATCCCCTTTTTTTTTTTGAAATATTGAAAAAACTTGCCAAGGATATCCATTCTTTCGTAATTTTTCTTAGTAGTTGGGGAAGATCATTGCTTACCGTTTTTACCGAGTTATATGATGGAGGCTTATGTTTTTTGGGGCTATTTAATTTCAATTCTTTTAAGCAATCTCCAAAGGACAATTCTGTTTAGAATTCTTTTTCGTCAAGAAAAGTCGTCTATTTTAGCAGTTTTGTATTTCATGCTATTGACTGTTGATTCTACGAAGAAAATAAATCATGCTGGTTTTCTGGTTTACCTTTTTTTTAATAAAAATGTTGGGTCATATTATGATCTGAAATGACATGTAACCTCCACTATCATAATTTTGCAGGTTGAAAGAACCAAGTGTACGAACTGCGTCGTATGTGCAAAAAGTGACAGCCTAGCAAGGGATTTGATTGAACTATCCATATATACAATGGTAAAAGCATTTACACTATCTTTATAGAACATAATGCTAAGCATGTTTTTGTTAGGAATTTTTTTATATCTTTTTTAGTGGTCTGGTTATATTTCTATACATGAGGAGTTAGTAGTTCTCATTTTTTCATTGGAGGATTCTGTGGTCTGGTGGGAATTAATATGCATGCAGAAAGCAGCTGGCTGATTGTCCAGGTGAAGATGATGAATTGAAGGACACCATTCATTCCAGTGTAAAAGTCTTCTTGTTTTTAACTTCTTATTTAAATACTGATTGGTGTTTTCACGGTCGCTGAAAAGTATCATGAAGAGCTAAAGTGATTGGATGATTCAGAGCTTATAAGAAAAGGCAAGTCAATACATGATTTTCTTCTCATGCTGCACTTGCCTAGTAAATATGTTGGACAAATGATGGATGTGTTGACTATCTAGACCACCTAATGTTGAAACTCACATCGGTTTTTATTAAACCGATTTCGATAATTAACATCAGTTTTACAAAACCCAGCGCGACTTTTAACATTGATGGCTTAGACATCAGTTCAAGAATCGATGTTAAAATGCCCTTGAAAAACGATGTTAAGTCCAATTTTTGTAGTTGTGTTTGCCCCCGGTAAAACGGCAATAGGATCAAAATGGGTGTACAAAGTCGAGTACACTTCAAGTTGAGTGAGAGACCGTTTTAAAGCAAGACTGGTTGCAAAGGGGTATACTCAAAGAATGATTTGATTACTTTCAAACTTTCACCTAAGTGGCCAAGATCACTATTGTTAGATGTCTTCTAAGCATTGCAACTTCTTCTGACTGGAAATTGGATCAACTTGATGCCAATAATGCTTCTTTGTATGGGGAGTTGCAGGAGGAGGTGTACATGCAGCTTCAAGCTGGTTTAAAGGCCCCGACTCAACAGGCACTGGTTTGCAAATCACACAAGTCCATTTATGGACCGAAACAAGCTTTTAGCAGTCAAAATTGCAAGCTCACTATAGTTTTAACTCATAAGGGCTTTATTCAATCCAAAGTTGATTACTCACTTTATGTCAAGCATTTTCATAACTCCATATCTCTTTTAATAGTGTATGTTGATTATATCATAATCACAAGGAGTGATGACTCTCAAATTGCAACTATTAAGCCTTCTTTGCAGATCATTTCAAATTGAAAGACTTGGGAGTTCTAAATTTTTTTCTAGGCATTGAGACATGGATTGTTCTTGAGGTTACGCGCTAGCATGGAAATTAACAGACTTATTTGGTCAAAATAGACGAGAAACCTTGGATGCCGACTTTATCAAGAGGAGCAAAATAAATAAACAAACTGTTGATAAGCAGGCGGTGCCAAATTTCCCAGCTATACCAACTTAGAGTTAGATTCCATACATACATATTGACCACATTATTCAGCAAGTATTCAAAACGCAACTTAAAAAGTTCTGTTACACATGGAAGGGAAAAGACAAGAAAACTTAATGCTAATAGGATTCAACACTTGCTTGTTGCTACTTGTTTAGCATTTTTCAAGATACTGCCAGTTATGGTGTCGGCTTCAGATGATGGCTTAGGCGTATTAATGCACAAATCTAACTCAGTTATGGTGTCGGCTTCAGATCCTCCCTTTTCTTTGTCTCTTTGTTCAGGAGGGCACGACACATCAAATTGAGGGTCAGGTACTTATAACTCCAACTTTTTGTCAACGCATTGAATCTTTGCCAGTTTTTTTTTCAACCTTGGCTAAGCACTTGTCCATCTCCAGACTTTGCCTTTTTCGTAGACTGCTCCGACTCTTCTTCCTCTTTTTGTAGTGTTCTTTTCTTTGATTGTTGTTGAAGATCTTGATCCCTCTGAATGTGTGATATATCATCGTCAACGGCTACTTCTGGTTCAGTTGAATTTTTACCTGTACGATTCAATTAAAAAAATGATTTGTTAATGAAATTCTTTAAAGACGTTTTTTTTTTTTTCTTTAAATAGAAAAGTTATTGAAAGAAAAGGTGGCTCATTATTTCTTACCCTTAACTGATGTTGCTTGGTTCTTCAAAGGCCCAGCCACTTTATACGCTTCAAGTCCAGAATACCAAGGTTGAAGGGTAAATCGGTCAGGAGTCGTTTCCAGTGACTTTCTTGATGATGTAATAAGGCTGCCCAAGTCTGACATTGGATGTTTCTTGGTTATGGCATCGATAGTCGCCTCAACTCCCTTATTGTACAAGGAGCATAACATTCTCTGATAGTCACGTGTTTCTATGGAGTTGTCAAGAATACTCTTAAACTGAGAATCATCGTAGAGCATAAAGCCAATGATAGATTCATAACTATGAAAATTATGCTGGGCGATTTCCTTCAACCTAGCCTCCTTGAATGGCAGTTCATGTCTAAGTGTGAACTCAAAGTCCTCTGCTTTCATCACTTTGATCTCGAGTTCTTTCTTCTCCTCCTCAACGCCACATTTAATAGCCTCGAGAGTCTCCACTCTCCATTTGGTTTTCAAGTGAACGGGTCTGATCAGACAATTGTAGGACCCTCTGCTGAGTTTCGTTGGCAGACAATACACTCTTGATGAATTTCTCCATCCCAACCTCATTATTATTATTATTATTATTGTTGTTATTTTCAGTTTGCTCTGTCTCCTCGCTGTTGTACTCAGCACCTATAGTGAGTTCCAGGATGTATAAAAACCAATACATTAACAACACACTAAAATTGGAATAGAAGAAATTGCAAGTGAATGGATAAAAAAAAGTGGTCCATTAAGAATCAAAGAATGGGTCTTGGCAATTGCTGCAGTGTAAGCATAATATGAACAGAAAAAATAAATTCCAAGTTATTGCATGGGAAATAATAATGAATTCAGCATGGGCCGCATAAGTAAATCACATGGGTTTGGATAAATGATAACTAATCACCTCGACTCTGATAGCTACCCAATACAAGTTTAAGGAAAGATTTATGAAGATTCTTTCCTTAAAGTGCAGCAGCTCTCAAGTCCAATAAATTTTTCAAACACACTTCGAATAGAGAGAAAATTGTGAGAGCTTTAGTTTTGTGAATTGTTTGAAGGTGTTTATATAGCAACCTATATCATGATTGGGTCGACAAGGCCAGATCATGAGTAAATAGAAAATCGAAAATGTACATAGCTATTCCAGCTGAAACACTTGGAATAATTTTTATCTTAAGGGACTTCATTTCCTTTTCGTTAATGCAATATCTGTTTGTCCTGCATTTATTCCGCAAGTTTCATGTCGGAGATGCTGTTGAAAGATGCCATCAAGCTTGAAGCGTCCTAACAACGAGGGCTGCTTTCTCTACTTCCCGCTCAACCATTGGCTTGTAGAAAATAACAAAAAACAACTTGAAGTCATTAACGCTCCTCTCCCTATCGGTCGTATCCTCGCTAGCTCGGCTCGACTAGACGTAACTACACATTTCATCCCGTCACTCAAGCTTCCTGTAACTAGCCTGTTTAGCTGCAGTGTCACTAATGTAATGGGTATTTTTCCACTGTTTCGGTGCTTGCCTTTGTTTTCTTTGGGCTTAGTTATGGCCATTCTCGTTTGAACAAGAGCTAGCTTTGCTACCCTGGTAGTTCCTGGTGCCTCGACGACGAGCGTTGTTGGTCATGATTTCTGGGTTTGATTCAGGTGTCCTAGATCCTCTATTCTTGTATTAATCAGTTCACCAAGGCGTCCGCCTCGAAGACGCCATCACCGACCTGGACACGGTTGTTGGACGTTGGACGGTTGAAGCATTTTGCTCACCGGAGTTCTGATCCCCTGTGTTGTCACTGTCGAAGAATTAAAGGGAAAAGAGACGACGACGAAGATGGGGACAGTGGCGGCGATGGTGATGGTAGTGGTGATGACGGCAGCGGAGACAGGGCGGTGATGGAGGTCGAAGAAAATGAATTGAATTTTGGAGGTTTTAGTATTAAAGGGTAGTTTTAGTATTTTTATAAAAAACAAATTAAATGGAGTGAATTAATAAATTTTTAGTGTACATATATTCGCGCCCAATTAATTCTCAGGAGTGTTAATATTATTTATTTAAAAAAAATAATTGTATATAAAATCACCGTTAAGAAATTTATCTTGGGTCTCTAAATTTATGTGAACACCCCAGACAAGATGCACGCGCGGAGTACAATAATAATGGTTTTCCGTGTTAAAAACAATCACATATTTTTGCAAGGGCACATGTATACAATAACCATGAGTATTTTATAAAAATAAATAAAAGCTTGAATCTTAAATATGAAATGTCATCAATTCATTTTTACTAGTGTAATACCTGTGTGAACACACGGGTATAGATTATATATACACGTACATATTAAAATATTGAGCGTATTAAGAATAAATAAATTTTAAGAAAAATAAATAATAATAATTAAAAATATATTATTTAATTTACACAACGCAGATTTCTTTATAAAATACATTATTTACTATATTTACATATCTACTGTCTTTGTTATAATAGAGTTTTTTCAATCATTTTCTACTTTTACTATTGACATTGCAATATAAAACTGACCATTACTAAACTGATGACACAGACGAAATTGAGTATTTATCTGTTGTATAATAAAATATCTTTTTAATACCATACTAAAAAATATTGCAAAATGATAAATATTTTACTGTGAGAAACAAAAATAAATAGAGAATAATATAGACTTTTTCTAAAACTATATTATTTGAAAAACTTTAATAAAAAATAAAAAAAATGATATGTTAGATTTGATAAAATATATAACAAGTTTTATTCAAAATAAAATTATATTTTGCAAATAATAAAGAAAATTCCACATATTTCAAATAAGTTGAAAAAGAACAAAATTGAAAACATAAAGTATCTCCAAAATATATAGTATCATATTAGAATATAATTTGAGATCCATTTAAATAATCCCAAGATTCTCAAATGTATCATGCGTTTCCATATTGCAAATAATATCAACAAATCAGATAAATATATGCTCCACCTTCAAATTAGGTATCTAACACGTGAAATTAGAAATCGTTATGTGATAAGAATTAGAATAAGCACTATAATTTGGTAGAGAATATAACGGGAACAAATGCAGAATGAAAAATTTAAAAATTGATTCACGAACCATTATGAATTCTAAAAATAAAGGTCGATTTCATCTGGACAATTATTTGATATTTATGGAATAAACCCTAAGTTACCCAGAACAATCGTGCATTTTCAATAATTTAGAAAATCTTGTCAAAACAAAAAACCGCATGCACAAATGATGACTGAGAAAAAAATCAACAAAAACTGGAAGTTTATTTCATATATAATTCATGGAATAAAAAAAAATACATATAATGAGGAAGAGTAATATTTGCCTCTTTGAAAGTTTCAACAATCACCACAACTCATTTTCGGTAGCTTATAAATCTCCACTTGACATCTCAATTCAATCATACACATAAATCAATCATAGATCAAAAATTAGACAAAGACTTGTGTTAGGCCAGATTGACGAGTCGTGACCCATTAGGCCATCTGACCCGATACTCTAATGTATTGGTTTTTGAACTATGATGTATTGGTTTTTTACTCAATATAAATATCTGACCCGTGTTATGATGTATTGGTTTTTGAATTAGTATTATGATGTATTGACTTTTTACTATAATGTATTAATTTTTGTACTTCCGGCCTGACAAGAGTGTTGCCCTAAAAATTATAATTAGAAATAAAAACAAACGTTCATATGTCGAATCATTTTGGGGGGACATTTAAGAATGAATAGAAAAATGATAAGGATAAGCTAAAAAGTATTTTTGAAAATATTTTAAGAAGGATAATGATATAAAATAAATGGAAAGAAGTTATTATGGGTAAAAACAAGTATTTTAAAATATAAATCGAGCAATGCGTTGCGATTTGATCTCAACATCGTGTAGCGTAAATAGCGCTGTATATTACGTGAGTAATTTGAACACGTTATTTTAATATTTAAAATAATTACATATTTTTTGTGAGTTATTTTTAATGTAAATATAAAAAAAAAATTCAAAAAATATAACTTAATATATAATTTCAACAAACAAAATATAAGGTCCAACAATATCAAACAAAAAATTACAATTCATAAAATACTATAAAAAATAATAAGTAAAATAGAAATCTATGATAGTGTATAAAAAAATCTTAAAATTTTGTAAGAATATACAGGAACATGTAGTCAAATTGATCAATACCTAAAAAATTACAATTCATAAAATACAGTTGAAAACACACATAAAATAGAAATATATGATAATGTATAATAAAATCTTAAAGTTTTATAAAAATATCTAGAAACATGTAGTTAAATTGATGGAACATGTAGTTAAATTGATCAACACTATCTACCATGAACATGTAGTTGATTTTTTTTTAATTTAATATGAAAACACCGGTTAATCTCTCATACAGTTAAATCGGCACTCAAAAACTACCATTCATAAAATACAATAGAAGTGTCTATAAAATACAATTGAAGTGTCTATCATGTAGATGAAGTAATATAAATTAAAAAGATTGGTATACAAAATTAGTAAAATTAGTAAAATGTTTAATATGTTCAATTACATAATATAAATAAAAAGTTCTCAAAAAATTATTTCAATTAGATTCTTGGAGATAAAACATAGGGCGTATATCTTAACGTTTTTTAAGAATATACAGGAACGTGTAGTTAAATTGATCAATACCCAACAAATTATAATTCATAAAATACAATAGAAAACACAATTAAAATAGAAATCTATGATAATGTATAATAAAATCTTAAAATTTTGTAAAAATATATAGAAAACCAATCAGCACCATCTATCATGAACATGTAGTTAAATTGATCGGCATCCAAAAATTTACGATTTATAAAATACAATAGAAAAATTACAATTCATAAAATAAAATAGAAAACAAATGAAATAGAAGTCTATAATAGTGTATAATAAAATCTTAAAGTTTTGTAAAAATATCTAGAAACATGTAGTTAAATTGATCAACATTGTCTATTATCATGTAATATAAATTAAAAAAATTGATATAAGAAATTAGTAAATAATAATGTTTGTTAATAGATTTTTTTTTATATTTAATATGAATACACCGGTCAATTACATAATATAAATCAAAAAAATTTGTAAAAATAAATATGTAGTTAAATTGATCAACGCCGTCTATCGTGTAGATCGTGTAATATAAATTAAAAAAATTGATATAAAAAATTAGTAAAAAAAATGTTTGTTAATAGATTTTTTTAATATTTAATATGAAAACGGGTCAATTAAATAATATAAATAAAAAAAATTGTGAAAAATTGTTTCAATTAAATTTTTAGAGAGAAACCTGGGCGTATCATTAATTTGGCTAGAAATAGGGACAAAACACATGAAAAAAAATAGCATGGGTGGATAGAACAGAAAAAATTAACAAATAATAAGCGTATCATTGATTTGGGTACGCAGACGAACAAATTGGGGAAAAAAAAAATCCTTGCAAACACGTACAATGATAAAAAAAAAAAAAAAAAAACATAACGCATCACGTGGAAGCATAAAATTTAAAGTGTACGTTGAATTAGTGTAACAGTGGAAGTGTGGATTGTGTGTTGACATCCCTCGTGCTATTTCTTCCACGTTATAAGCTTGAGAGTAACATGACATTCCTCTCATGTTATGTTTTCTGTTCTTTACCCATTTCCCCTTCACCTTTTAAGTCCCACCTTTTAAGTCCCATAATTAATTGGTTCAACTTTCAACTTATAATATTTCGCTAGCATACTACTGCTATTTTGACTGATGTCCTCTCTCGGTCTCTCTTGTGTCCGTGGATAAACCCTGTTTGACTAATACTTGAGTAATAATGTCCAAAATAGAAGTTGTGCTGAAAAAACTTATTACTTTGACAGTATTGATTTGACGTTGATTTAAATTTATACTTGCGTTATAAACTCAAACTTGAGTGGAGTCAAAAAAAAAATAGTACTTAAATTTAGTTTGAAATTAGTGCGATTATCTAATAAGTCAGACTTAAAGAACAAAGGTTCGAGTAGATTATTTATATATTAGTATATTATTATATTTATTAATCGACCCAAGCTCGATTAAATACAATATCGGTATTGCTTTGTTTAAATTAAAAAAATAAATTTGGAACAACTGTAAATCAGTTTTCAGTTATTATTGGAAATGCAGTTTTTTTCTTAAGATGCCTTAGTTAAATTTTGTAATAAGTATATATATGGACTTTAACCGTTTGAGCATTTGAGAAGGAAAATGCTTTTATTATACCCTGAAATTTAAGAATATCAATTTTATTTAAAAATATAGTAAATTCGCAAAAGGCATTTATCTTTACAATTAACGTAAGCTGATTGTGTTAACTAGTAGATCGTACACAATGTATTATTCGAATACTTTTTTTGGCGACATAGATTTGTACCGTGAATATATTGAATAATTAAAATAATATTTATAAAACAAAACACATTATTTTAAAATCATTGTACATAAAAAATTGTTGAGTTGCCAATATTCAAATATGTAAATTAATTTGGATAAATATTAGTGTTATTTAATCACTTAATTAAATGTTTTTACGTATGTATATTAATGAAAAATATATCATTTTTTTATAAAGACAAAACTGTTGTCTTATTTCAACTAATTCTCAATCTTTTTTCTAGAAAAAATTGTATATCGAAATCTTCCAAAATCAGCATTTTGAATTTGAAAAATTAATTCAAAACTCAATATATCAAACGATCCAAGTATAGAACTCAGCTTCTCGCTCATCTAAATTAATGTAAAACCTCTCATTTCCCGAACTCTAATTATCAAACACAACCATTGATTTTATATCAATTATTGGCTTTTAGGTATACTTCACCATCGATTAATACATGTCATGCAATCAAAGATTTTCATATCCAGTCCGATGAAAATGACATTCTCAATTTAAGAAACGATTAAAAGTAGATGTGCGAGGCTAGGTAGTACATTATTTTGTGCAACATTCCTTGCCACACCTACTAGACATTATATCGCACTACAAAAAATTCGCGTTAAATACCACATATATATATGATGGATGGAATTCAAACTCATGACCTCTTGTAAATAGAGGAGGAGTGTTACCATTTAATCAAGTTGATTACATGTGGGAGTTTATATATTTTTAATATATATAAGATATGTAAATTCAGTTATAAATTATATTTATAATTAATATTATTATATTTATGAATAGTAATATTATAAATACATAATATATATATGTATGTATGTATTATAAATATAAAATAATTAAAAGTTGTTTCGAGATAAAAGAGAGTAAGGTCAGCTCGGTCCTATGCCTCCAGCTCGAGGTCGGTGTTGGGCTCAGGCTGTGCATATAGCTCAAGGTCTAATGACCCATTTCGGGGTCATGGGAAAGAGCTCGGGGCTCCAGCTCAAAGCAGAATAAGGAAGAGAAAAGTCCAGAAGGATGATGTGGCCAAAAGGCCCTAAATCATGGAAACCCTAAAAAAAGTACACCTATAAATAGATAATCACAAAAGTACAGAAAGGTAACACATTCTTTAATCAAGCATTTACTCTCCCAAATTCTCTCCATACGCTAATTTAAGTATCGGAGGGGGTTCACCGAAAAACCCTTCCGGTCCCCGTCTGACATTTGTTTGTGGGTGCAGGTGCCATTCGTTCCTAGCGATTGGGGATCATCATTGAAGATTGGAAGGCGTTCGTTTGCATCTTATTTTTCAGTAACAAACAATTGGCGCCGTCTGTGGGAAATTTAGTTTTAAGACGTGAGTATTTGGTTGCAAGTATGGAGGAGCTATGACGAAATCTTGCTGAGGACTTGAATAAAACACCGGCGACGCGCACGACGGGGAAAGTTGTGGAAGGAACAGGCGTTCCACATGACACGCCCTCAGACCCCGCAGAGCAAACCCCTAACTCGACACCTGGGACAGGATTCTCGACAGGTCCAGGGGCAAACCCGTGGGGATCTCTGTTTCTCGAGCAGCTATCTGGTGCTATAGCACGAGCTGTCGATGAAGCGGTGGATAAAAGATTGGCTAGCATGGGCACGCCACCATCAGGACCAGCTCGGGAAAACAATCTTGCTGGTGAAGCTACTGGTAAGTCGGTCCACGGCTCGGGACACGAGATGAGTAGAGCACAACAGTGTCAACTGACGACACTTTCAGTAAGAATGCATCCGACTTACCAGAAATGGTACAAGGTTTGAATAGGGAGGTGAGAGAGCTAAAAAGGAAATTGGCAAACAGTGCCCCCTCCGTGAGAGCTTGTCGTGCGACCCCATTCGCATAATATGTCTTGAAGGATGACTTATCGGTCGTCTACCAATCGATGGGATTCGAGTACGATGGTACTGCAGATCCACTAGATCATTTGTGCAGGTTTGAGAATTCGGCAATGGTATACCGATTTTCGGATGCGGTAATGTGTAGGGTTTTTCCTACTACATTTACTAAGTCTGCACAGCTCTGGTTTAGTCAGCTACCACCAGGGTCGATACACAATTTTGAAGAGTTCAGTGCGGCGTTCTTACACCAGTTCGCTAGTTGTAGGAAATATCAAAAAATGGCGTTAGAGCTTTTAGCATTCAGCAAAAAGAACGAGGAAGTTTAAGAGCTTACATAAGGAGGTTTACTACGGCCAAGTTGGAAGTCCCATTAGCCTCGAAAGAGACGTTAATGAATACACTAGCTCAGGGTCTGAAAAATGGCGATTTCTTCCAATCCTTAGTGGTGGAACCCCCGAGGAACTTTGGAGATCTCTTAGCTCGAGCTGAAAGGTTCATCCACTTGGAGGAGGCCCTGCAAGTAAAAGAGGAGGTCGACAGGCGTAGAGAGAAAGGAGAGGAGATGGATCAGAGAAGAGAGAGGGGAGATGATCGGGGATCGGGTAAAAAGGCTAGACCTGAACCAGTGATTAGTAAGGCACGAATGGATCGATATACACCTATGGCTCTTCCGCAAGATGAAGTCCTCATAGCAATCGAGCGCAGAGATGATTTGAAATGGCCTCGAACGTATTCGGCGACCCCTAGAAGAGAAAAGTCTGACAAATTTTATCATTTCCATAATGATTATGGACACACTACAGAGCAGTGTACTCACCTGAGAGATGAGATAGAGAGGCTTGTTCAGGAAGGACATTTGAAAGAGTGTGTATACACGGAGCGAAGTAAAAGCAAGACGAGCAATAAGAGAGGAGGGAGACGTTTTTCGCCGCCGCGTCGGACGGAGTCCAGAAGTGAGGAGTAGAAGTAAAGTCCTTAGGCTATATGAAAAGGCATTCAGAGAAGGTTAAGAGTTTTTTCTTTTGGAGCGGGAGAGTCACACCTCCTAGGAAAACGCAAAACCCTAAAAAGGCATTTGAACAGCTTGGGTAAGGCTTGAATTGGGCCATGACAGCTCGGTTGAGGCTTGAATTGGGCCAAGAAAACGCAATGAAAGTTGATTAATGAACCATGACAGGTCGGATAAGGCTTGAATTGGGCCAAGAAAACGCGATAAAAGTTGATTGTTGGGCCGTGACAGCTCGGGTGAGGCTTGAATTGGGCCTGAAAAATCAACAAAAATTGGTTAATGGGCCGTCTTAGCTTGGTTAAGGCCAGAATTGGGCCAGGAGAGATTACGAGGATGAGCTCGAGGCATCAGATCGAAGGAAATTTCTCAAACGAAAATTTCTTGGAAAGAAACGATGAGCTCGAGCTCGAGGCATCAGATCGAAGGAAAATTTTCAAACGAAAACTTCTTGGAAAAAACGATGAGCTCGAGCTCGAGGCATCAGCTCGAAGGAAAAAAATTTCAAACGAAAATTTCTTGGAAAAAGACGATGAGCTCGGGGCATCAACTCGAGACATCAGGAAAAAATTGCAAACGAAAACTTCTTGAGAAAAAAAAGGATGATCTCGAGCTCGAGGTATCAGCTCGAAGGAAAAAAATGCAAACGAAAATTTCTTGGAAAAAGAATATGAGCTCGGGTTTGAGGCATCAGCTCGGGGAATCCATTTAGCAAGTGAAGAAATTTGAGATATGGAATGGACTATTAGCTCGAGATCGGGGCATCAAGCTCGAGAGGAAAAATCTCAAGCGAAAAAATTCGGGAAAAGGAAAATCAGCTCGAGCTCGGGGTGAGATTTAGCCACAAAACCAAGAGAAGTCAGCTCGAGCTCGATGTAAGATTCAAACAAAAAGCGCAAGGCTATCAACCCGAGCTCAGAGTGAAATTTAACCAGAAAATCAAGAGAAATCAGCTCGAGCTCGGAGTAAGATTCAACCAGAAAGCGCAAGGATATCAGCCCGAGTTCGGGGCTAAAATTTAGCTAGAAAACCAAGAGAAATCAGCTCGAGCTCGGGGTGAAATTTGGCCAGAAAGCGCAAGGATGTCAACTCGAGCTCGGGGTAAAATTCAGACAAAAAGCACAAGGCTATCGGCTCAATCCCAGATTTAAAAATTTCTAGCCAGAAAAGGCGAAATTATCAGCTCTGATTCCAATCCAGGGGTTCTTAGCTCGCTATAACTTGGGGCTTGGGACAGTAAAACGGACAACATTACTATGGTCGCTTTTTTGGAAAATGCACGACCATGGTAGGGGGGAGTAATTGTTTCGGGATAAAAGAGAGCAAGGTCAGCTCAGTCCTATGCCTCCAGCTCGAGGTCGGTGTTGGGCTCAGGCTGTGCATATAGCTCTAGGTCTAATGACCCACTTCGGGGTCATGGGAAAGAGCTCGGGGCTCCAGCTCAAAGCAGAATAAGGAAGAGAAAAGTCTAGAAGGATGGTGTGGCCAAAAGGCCCTAATTTCATGGAAACCCTAAAAAAAGTACACCTATAAATAGATAATCACAAAAGTACAGAAAGGTAACACATTCTTTAATCAAGCATTTACTCTCCCAAATTCTCTCCATACGCTAACTTAAACATCGGAGGGGGTTCACCGGAAAACCCTTCCGGTCCCTGTCTGACATTTGTTTGTGGGCGCAGGTGCCATTCTTTCCTAGAGATTGGGGATCATCATTGAAGATTGGAAGGCGTTCGTTTGCATCTTATTTTTTAGTAACAACAAAAGTATATATTATTTCGAAATATATGATCAATTATAAATATATTATTATTTATATTCATAATTTTATATAATATTTATAAATATATATTATATTTATGAATAATAATATTATAAATATATAATATTAGTATAAATATATATACTATATATATTAAATATAATTATTTATAAATAATTATAAATATATATTATTAATTATAAATATAATTATTTATAAATAATTATAAGTATGTATTATTTCGAAATAGATATATGATTAATTATATATTTATAATTATTTATATATAATATTAATTATATTATATTTAT